>OVAX01002548.1:3395-28384 GCA_900406405.1 Lepidium africanum
TTTTTTTTTTTTTTTTTTGATAAATATAGTCAATATATTTCACCTCATTCTTTTCCAACTATTTTTGTTTTAAACTCTAGAGATATCTTTGTGTTGTTGTTGATGTGATTGTATGACCACTCAATACTCTTTATGTAGGCAGGTTGGGTGATGTAGGTTCAATGTATTATCATATGTCTTATTATTGTTAATATATTTTATTCATTAAAAAATTTGAAATTATCTTTTTATTTATTTACTTCTAGGTAATATCATAAATATCGCTATAAAGAAATTTAGACTCCACATTCTTATCGAATCTCTCCTTTAAGACATAATATTCTTTAAATTTGATTTGGTACATTTTTTAAAGATTTATTACTTATTTGCGCGCAAAAATTATATAAAAATAATTAAGTTTTGATGTACTTATCTCAAATATGAGACTAAGGAATGCTACATATTATTATTAGGTATACCTAGTATCTCGAGATATCTATCTATTTACGCAATATTTCTTTTAAATGAAAGTTCATACACGTCATACATACATATGCATTGATACGATATATTGGAAAGAAATTTCAAATTGAAGAACGATGTAGAAAAACTGGTTAGAATTACTATATAACTTTTTCCAAAAGAAAATATTATTTAAATTTTCAAAATAAAACTGTGGCGCTATAAAACTGTTTGATTAGTATTTAACCATTTAAATTTTTTTTGTTCTAACCCAAATAAAATTGTTGCATCATAAACTTTACATTTGAACAGACTAGGAGGTTATACATGTTGTATACAATTTTTTTTTTTTTTTCTGATGTGTAAATATTTTTGATAAATTTTCATTAGTAAAACTATTTGAAATTTGCTTTTACAATTATTTTCAAGTGATACTTTAAATAAACTTATTAGAAAACTAAGAATGCAAATTCTTATCAAAAATCTCCTTTAAGACATAATCTTAAAAGTAATTTATTGTAATTACTATTATGACACAAGAAAATAAATTTGGTTTTGTCATAGTTATGTTATATAAATAAGATTTAGGACTATAAAATCTATTATTATTGGGTATATCTAGTACCTTTAGATTTCATTCTTTCTACTTTTTTTTTGTCAAGAATTAGATTAACAAGACCTGAATTATAGTCAAAACCCTCATGTAAAAAATATGTACGCACTACTATGATATATATCTTTAGATTTCATTCTATATATGAAAATTTTATCTTTAAACAAAGATACACGTAAAACATAAATAAGCACTAACTACGATATATACATATATATATATTCACCTTAATCTGATACAGTCAGTCCTACAAGAAAAAGAGTATGATATGAAGCAGTCCAAATGATAAAACCAAGCTATCAAGACGTGGATGCTACTTCAAGATTTTCCGAACAATATTCCGACAATGAAATTTCTACCTAAAGACAATGACTTAAATCATATACACTGACTTCTTCTCGAGAATATGTGTATTGTAAAATTTCCCAAAACCAATGTGTACTGCAATTTTGGAAAATCAAATTAAGTTACAAAGAGAAAAACCAGTAACAAATACTATATATATAATGTTTACAAAATAAATAATTATATTCCGATCTCTTTTAAGCATGGTGGTTAAATGTACCCAACTAATGATTCTGGTAATCGAGGTTTAATCAAATAAAAAAGTTAGGAAATAGGTTTTGGGCTATAGATCGGATTTTGTCGATCCAATTTTTGACAAAAAAATTTTCCAAAATAATATATTACGATGTTCAATTTCTTAAATAGACCGGAGAAATAAAATTGATATTTTTTGAATTGTTGGACGCTATGAAACTATTTAACTAGTAATTAACATTTTTCTTATTTCTCTTCTAGCCAAAAGGAAATGAAGAATTATATGTAAATTTCGTATCTATAAGAAGTTGGGAAAAATGATACATTTTTTTTATGTTTGTCAGTTTATCCCTTGATTGCTACTGTTCACATTTTTTCAAAGAAAAAAATTTGTTTCATCATGTTATGTGAATTTAAGACTATACAGCGGAATTTTTTTTCTATAATATGCAAAAACTAGAATTTATATTATACCGTGGAATGTTAATTATAAATTAGGTAGATTTCTCACAGATTTTAAAATGTACATTCTATGGTTTCTTCTTTGATATAATTAGTATTTATATTCTGCCGATTTCTCTATGTTCTGCGGACTGTAGAATATAATTTTTAAATTATGTAGATTTCTCACAAATTTAAGAATATATATTCTATGTTTTCTTCAATCATCTACCAAAACTAGAATTATAGCTTCCTTAAGTTCTATGGACCGCATAATATATTTTCTAAATTTCGCAGTTAATGTTTGATGTGTTACACTCTGTTCGATATATTTGACCCATTTAGCCTGATCAAAAAGACAAACCATTTCTTCAGTTATTTTTTTCTCTGTCATTCCAGTTTATTAACCAATTATCATTCTCGATCAAACTAACACATACTAGTTGTAATTTGGCCTAGTAAGTTATGTTTTGACCGAGCAATATACCAATCAATAAATTTCAAAGATTCAAAAAAAGCTGCCAAAAAAGATAAAAATGAGCTGTAACAATGACTCGAAGCAGCATGTTGATGTAAAGTCATATGTGTCATTTTGATCGGTATTTAGCGTGATCATTAATACAAAAATTTGTCATTTATGTTTCTGGGCTTATTTTGATGGCCATACGAACCGATCAAAAGGCTGATCGAATCGACATGATCGTTTGTTCTATTGCTATCACATTCTTAAGCTCAACATATGTAAAATACATTACAATAAAACTTGTAATAGAAATGGTGCTACCAAGATTTCATATATAAAACCAAAACGTTTATTTTTTTTAATATGTAAGTCTTCAATGAAACAACAAATAAAATTTGGAACTGAAAAAGCGCAAACCAGGAATCAATTAAACCATAGATCCTAATTGAATTACAACCAAATTACTAAATACACAATGTCTAAAAACGTTCATTATCTATGAGAGCTTTTAGACCTTTGTGATTGTCCAAAACGATCATGTTTCCTTACATAAAGAAGTTGGAGATAGTCATCTTCTTCACTACTCATTCTCTTCCATCACTTCATTATAGTTTCCTCATCTTCTTCTCCACTACGAGGATGTTTGCGTCTTTTAAGTTCCAGACATAAACTTGCATATTTAATTAAGTGGAAGCCAATAATACATGCACAAACTTGAAATTATATACTAAAAGAAGAAGAGTTAATAGGTAATGTTGTCATACTTCAACGCATCAATCTAAGCATCTACTTTTATATTATTGTTGCTTTCTGTGCTAAGCTGGGGAAGCAGGCTAGAGTTGTATCTACTTATATAACCAGAAGATAATAATTTATAATCCAAATGTAAAAATTGATTCACTGTAAATATCTGAAATTGGGTACTTAAGCATTTGGAACCACATCTTATACATGTTTCTCTAATTCTGCAGTACAATATCACTTTATTTTCCACTAAACTCAACACTCAAAGACTAATGTATATAAACTCAAGTAGTTGAGAGGGATAATTTATCGCTGAGAATGAGAAAGCGAGGGGAGAAGCTAGTGACAGGGAGAAGAGACCAGATGGAGAATAAATCTCAGCTAAAGGTATATAAGTGGAGTTGAAACATATATATAGATACTCACAGAAGAGGCTTTTGAAGATAACACTGCAAGAGAAGAAGCATTTTGTAAAAGGCCAAGCTGATGTTTTCAAGCAGGCTGATGCACTCGTTAAGGAACATAATGCCCAAGTTGTTGTCTTGCTCCAATCCCAAAACGGACAATGGTCCATGTACGGTGGTCCAGGTCTTTACAATTCAAGAGTTTTGGGATTTGAGCAAGACAACAACTTCAGCATTATGTTCGCCAGCAAGTGCATTAGCTTGCCCAAAAACATTTGTTTGGCCTTTCGAAAAAGCCTCTTCTCTTGCGATGTTATCTTCAATGTCTTTACTATTAAATTTTTTTTTTTTTTTAATAACTTTAGAGAGATCTTTGCGTTGTTGTTGTGATTGTTCTACTACTCAGTACTCCTTTTTATAGGCATATTGGGTTTCTAGGTTAAAAGAATTATCATAAGTCTTATTGATATTTTTTTCTCCACTAAGTAGTATAATAAATCTTGCTATTAGGTAAATCAAACTCCATAATCTTATCAAATCTCTCCTTTAAGATATAAAATATTTATAAAAAAAATGATTCATTGTATATTTTTATAGGTAAATACTTATTTGGGCATATTGGAAAAAGATTTCATATTGAAAAACAAATAGAAAAACAGGTCAAAGTTACTATATAATCTCTTTCCCAAAATAATATATCCTTTAACTTTCTAATATTTTAAAACATGTAATTTCTTAAAACAAAACTGGAGATAAACAATATTTTATTTTTGAATTATGAGGCACTATAAAACCAGTGAATTTGTATTTAGAAATTTTTTTCATATTTCTCTTGTAATTTAAAGAAAATTCTTCCATCATAAACCTTACATTTAAATAGAGTAGAAAGCTCTACATGTTGTATACAATTTCGTTTGCTATTTATAATGTGTAAATTTTTTCCATACTTTAAATACTATTTTTAGGAAACTCAGGCTCCTCATTCGTATCAATCCTTACTGTAAGACATAAAATATTCTTTAGTAATTAGTGGAAAAAAATCAAATTGAATTTATAGATAGAAATACAGGTAAACATTACTATATAACTTTTTCAAAAGAAAGTATTCTTTAATTTTCCAAAATAAAATTTAAAAATAAACAATTTTTTAAATAAACCAGAGAAAAATAATGATTTTTTTCGCATTACCGGTACTTTATTATGGGCTTCGTTGGCGAGGGTAACAACAGCTACAATCAAATCTGTTCTTTTGTGAGTTGGTTGAGGAACTAGTGGCTAGCATTCAATAATAATTATTTTTTGTAGTGACTTTAACTTATAAAATCAGGTATTGTAAATCTTTGAAATGAAACTTAATTTAATCATGAAAATGTGATTCAAAAGACAAAAAGAAACATGAAAAAAGCAAACAATAATCGATGAGTCCTTGTCTTTTACTTCTTCTTCTGCTTCTTATCCTCTGAGAGAGACAAAGAAGCTTGTATTTTTTGTCCACATATTCACTCAGTCTCTCAAGGTGTTTTTGGAAAGCAACAAACTCTTCCCAACTTTGATATTTTTTCATCTTCAAATTATGCTTTTCAAGGAAACGACCCTTATATATTTTAAGTTCACATCTAAAACCAGATATGTTCCTTGAAAAGCATAATTTGAAGATGAAAAAAAATCAAAGTTGGGAAGAGTTAATTTGTTGCTTTTAAAAAACACCTTGAGACTCTTAGTGAAAATGTGGACCAGAGAATACAAGCTTCTTTGTCTCTCTCAGATATGGTATGATGGAAGCCAATGAGGAGGTGCATAAAAGAAAGAGGAAGACAATGAGAAGGTTGTTTCTTATAAAGATAAATTGAAACTGAAAATTATGGCTTGGAATAGGGTCAACGCAATGTAAAGTCATATATGTCATTTTGATCGGTCTATAGCTTGATCATTAATACAAAAAAATTCATAAATGTTTCTGGGGTTATTTGGATGGCCATATGAACCGATCAAATGACTGATCGAATCGACATAATCGTTTGTTCAATTGCTATCACATTCTTAAGTTCAAAATATGTAAAGACATTACAGTAAAACTTGTAATAGAAATGTTGCTACCAAGATTTCATAAATAAAACCAAATTGTTTAAATATGTAAGTCTTATATGAAACAACAACCAAAAGTTAGATCCTAAAAATTGTAAACCAAGAATTTAAAACATAGATCCTAATTGAAAAACAACCAAATTACTGAATACACATTTTCTACAAACGTTTATCATCAATGAGAGCTTTTAGACCTTTGTGAGTGTCGAGAACGAGCATGTTTCCTTACATAAAGAAGTTGGAAACAGTCATCCTCTCTTCACTACTCATTCTCTCTTCCATTACTTCATTAGTTTCCTCATCTTCTTCTTCCTTGATGAGACATTCCTGACTAATGTTTGCAGTCTTTTAAGTTACTTCGTCCAGACATAAACTTGCATATTTAATTAAGTGGAAGCCAACAATAAATGCACCAACTTAAAATTATATACTAAAAGAAGAAGAGTTAATAGGTAATGTTGTCATACTTCAACGCATTAATCTAAGCATCTACTTTTGTATTATTGTTGGTTTTGTGCTAAGCTAGGGAAGCAGGCTAGAGTTGTATCTACTTATATAACCTGAAGAGTATAATTTATAAGCCAAATGTACAAATTGATTCACTTTAAATATATTAAATTGGGTACTTAAGCATTTGGAACCACGTCTTATACATGTTTCTCTACTTCTGCAGTCCAATATCACTTTATTATCCACTAAACTCAATACTCATAAACTAATGTATATAAACTCAAGTAGTTGAGAGGGATCATTTATAGCTGAGAACAAGAAAGCGACGGGAGAAGCTAGTGACAGGAAAGAGACCAGATGGAGAATAAATCTGTCGGGCTGAAGGAATATAAGTGGAGCTGAAACATATATATAGATATATTTTTGAGCAGGCTGATGCACTCGCTAAGGAGCATAATGCCGAAGTTGCTGTCTTGCTCCAACCCCAAAACGGACAATGGTCCACGTAAGGTGGTCCAGAAAGATCCTGTTGAAGCTCGTGCTTTCACTTCTTATTCTGGTTCTTATTCTCTGAGAGAGACAAAGAAGCTTGTATTCTCCGGTCCACATGTTCACGAAGAGTCTCAAGGTGTTTTTTGAAAGCAACAAATTCTTCCCAACTTTGAGTAGGCTTGAGTTATACGAATAAAGATGAAAGTTGGGAAGAGTTTGTTGCTTTCCAAAAACACCTTGAGACTCTTAGCGACTATGTGGACAAGAGAATACAAGCTTCTTTGTCTCTCTTAGAGAATAAGAACCAGAAGAAGAAGAGAAATACAAGGATTTTTATAACGAGCACTAGGATCTTTATAGAGCTTAACCACATTGTATATACCTGGATGGACCATTGTCCTTTTTGGGATTTGAGCAAGAAAGTAACTTCAACACCATGTTCCTTAGCGAGTGCATAGCTTGCTCGAAAACATATGCAGAGCCTTTTGCAAAAGCCTCTCTCTTGCAATGAAATCTTTAATGTTTTCACCACTCATTTTTTAAAAAACTTTAGAGAGATCTTTGTGTTGTTGTTGGTGTTGTTGTATGACTACTTGATACTCCTTTTATAGGCATATTGAGTTTGTTGGTTCAATGAATAATCATAAGTTTTATTATTGTTGATATCTTTTTCTCCACTAAGTAATATAATAAATCTTTCTATTAGGTAACTCAAAGTCCACAATCTTATCAAACTCTTCTTAAAATATAAAATATTTTTAAAAATGTTTCATTGTATATTCTTTTGTAATTACTTATTTCGGCATATTGGGAAAAAAAATCAAATTGAAAAAAAAAAAAAATCAGGTCAGAGTTACTATATAATCTTTTTGCCAAAATAAAAGATCCTTTAAAATTATAATATTTTAAAACATGCAAATTCTTAAAACAAAACCAGAGATAAACAATATGTTATTTTTGAATACTGAGGCGCCACAAAACCAGTGAATTAGTATTTTTAGCAGAAAATTTTCATATTTCTCTTGTAATCCAAAGAAAATTCTTCTACATAAACCTTACATGTAAATAGAGTAGAAAGGTATACATGTTGTATACAATTTCGTTTATTATTTTAATGAGTAAATTTTTTAGAGAAATTTTCTCCAGTAAAATATTTAAAATTTTTTTTTTGCATGTGTTATTTTTAATTATTTATATTAGAAAACTCGGATTCAACATTCTTATAAAACTTTTTTTTTTTTGTCAATATTGGATCGACAAGGTTCAATCTATAGCTTAAAACCCACCCCTAAAATTTTTTTTTAAGCTACCATAATTCATTAGCTGGATCATCCTAACCACCAAACTGAGAGCAACTCTGGAAAAAAAAAATTATTTAGTAATTATTGGGAATAAATCAAACTGAATTACAAATATAAATGTATACATGTAAATGAGTCCATACTAAAATATGGTTTACATAGAAATACAGGTAAATTAATATTATTATCTATAATATGTTTTTTTTTGTTATCCATACTAAAATATATTATCCAAATATATGTTACATAATATTTTGGTTGTTCTTTACTATTCAAATCGTAAATGAGATGTCTGAAGCTTTACATGTAAATTGATATCTAATGCATTCTCACCAAAAACCATTATAATCAAACAGTACATCCTTAATTATGTGGGATGACATTGAAGAACCTTTGCATCTAAGAAGATGCGATATGGATATTGGAAACAATACTACAGTCAACATTGGAAGTGGGATGAGCAGAGTTTTAACAACTAAAAAATCAGTCACCATAATAACTTAACCAAATCAGTAAAACAATATCAACTTTATAAGAATCTCACAAACTCACCAAAACCTAGCACAAACTCAAAAATGAAGGTCACATTTATTTTCCTTTTTTTCTTACAATTTCACTGAGAAGGTGTACATCAGCTCAAAAACCCAAACAACACTACTCAGTTCTCGATCATACCGAGTCAAATTGACGACATGCAAAAAAATACAAAACCTCAAACACAGAACTCTCAAAAATTATCTGTGATTGTGTTTAATTGTGTTTAATGGACACGTAAAATTGATCTGTGATCTGTGATTGTGTTTAACAATTAGATTCAATCGTAAATTATTGATTCACCGTTCAAAATTGACTAAAAAAACGCAGAGTTGCTGCCATATCTGTGATAGTATATATATTGCGTTTCTACAAGTCTTGGTTTTTACATTGGGTTCATTACAAAAACCATTAAAGGAATTTCGTTAGAAGAAAATAATAGTGATTTTTTTGGGTCAAAATTCTTGTAGTAATAGCAAAAATTACAACTAAGGACCCATATTTAATATATAAAATTATCAAATAAAGTTGTAACTGCACCGTATTTCTCTTTATTTCCGTAAATAAAAGGAATATCTAGTGAGCTATTGCAACTAATTGCCCTCAATTAGGAAAATTTGAGAGGTTAGTAGTATATGCTTACATTTTACTGCCTTAAATATCGTTAATTCAATCGATTACATTATTACCTTAATTACTTGCAATCTATACATGGCACAAATTCGTACGGCTAATCCACAATACTCTATAGAACAACTACAAAATACGAAAAATGACGAATTTACTGACTGGTTAAGATTCTATGTGAGTTTCTTAGAATGCAATGCGAGTATTGATATCCATGCATTGGGTGAAACCTAAATCTAATAAACACAAAAATAAAAATTACATGTTACACAAGCGTCAACTATGGGGCAAACATTTCCCACTTGGAAGATTTTGTAATGGGTCCTCTATTAGTCGTTAAAGCGTTTCCTATGTATTTCACTTGCAGTTACGCTTTCAAAATTCTGAGAGCAGAAATAAAAAAACCAACAAGTGATTTACGAAATATCTTCTATCTCAAGTGATATGGTATATTATGGTGTTTTATGTGAGATATTAGAGGTTCATTACCGTGAGATGCTTGACTTAAAGTGTATTGTCTTCTACTGTGATTAGTACAACCCTATTCTGAAAATCAATGTACTTGTTAATAAATTTGGTGTCACATCCGTAAATTCAAGCATTTCCAACGTAAAACTTAAAGTAGAAAGCTATACATGTTGGATACAATTTCGTTTACTACTTTAATGTGTAAAAATTTTTGATAAAAATTATACAGTAAAATATATAAAATTACCTTTTATATATGTTGTTTTTAAGTGATACTTTAAATATTTTCTTTAGGAAGCTCAAACTCCACATATTTATCAAACTTTCTTTTAAGACATCAAATATTCTTTAATAATTATTGGAAAAAAAATCAAATTGAATTACATAGAAATACAGGTAAATTGAAATTATTTACCAAAACAAATTTTTTGTTATCAATAATACTAAAATATATCATCCAAAATATATGTTACATAATTTTTTGGTTGTTCTTTACAATTCAAATCGTTTCTTAAGTTGTTTTCCATTCTTTGATCAACTTAATCTGCTATACTTTTCAGCTTGATTTAATGATCTGCGTGATACAATTAATCTCGACTTAATCTGTTTCATTTGTTATGTTCACTTGAATTCTTATGATTGTTCGACGTGACAGTTTGGCCGAGTGGTCTAAGGCGCCAGATTTAGGCTCTGGTCCGAAAGGGCGTGGGTTCAAATCCCACAGCTGTCAATGGTTTTTAATTTTGGTCTGCTTTATTCAATTTTCTTTTAAATATACCATTTCTCTAATATTCTAAATACAATTATTGTTAAATGAGTCAAGGTCAAGTAAGCATGTTATGAGAGTTATAAATTATCATTAGTACTTCTAACATTATAATAATATTAGTGGGTCAAAGATCAAGTCTGTATAAGTATAATATCCGCATACAGATTGTCCAAATCAATGTTCTATGTATAGATATTTCTTAAATATATATTTATATATTTTTCAATCTGATTTATAAATATCAATATAAATTTGAGAAAATAAATAAATTTGGACAGAAGAATTTTGTTTTCCCTTCTTTTCATGTCGGCTTTGGGGAAAAAAGAGAAATAAATCTTTTGGCAGATTGCTTATATGCAAATTACAACTTGTTTAGTATAGAAACCCCACTCTGACAGCTAATGACCTTTTGATTCCTTAAGTCAGAACTTTGAGAATCATGTTAATGAATTATATATTAAACAGATCAAAAACCAATAATATTTTTTTAACGGTTGAATGGATAAAACTATTTTTTTTTAGTAATGGAGCACAATTGGCTGGTCCAATAGCTAAATTTTTATATAATATAGGCGGTGTGACTCGATCTCTGGAGATATAAATGCACCTGCCATTTAGTAGACTTACCGCCAATCACTAGACTAAATGCCACTTGCATCGATAAAACTGTTTATAATTAAAATTTCTCAAATTTCTAATAATAACAAGTCAAACAAACATGATTCCTTAGAATTAAATTTGGATATAGAAAATAATATAGATAACCATCAACCACTTCACTATATTTATAGATAAATTAGATGTCAACTGTTTGGTTAGTTAATATTTAATAGTCAAATACTAGATTGAGCTCACAACTGTTTCAATTTCAACCAATGGGCTACTATATGACATAAAATGAAAGAGACTTTCTTTTTCATTTGACAAACTCGAATTCTTTATCCAAAGTTCCAAACACATCATTATCATATGACAAATTGCTTGACAAAGCAACTACTTTTAAAGAATATTTTGCACACGCTTTTCTCTTATGACAAATTGTTGAATTCAGACCTTCTGAAGTGCTTTACACTAACATACCATTATAATTCAATTGTTTTCATTTTAACAATATGTGCAAATCCAAATATAATATTTGGATAAGTGTTTTTTGTTAGTGGCTAAATTTGTTAGCTTTTATATTGAAGTCGGTTTTGGATTGGAGTTATAAATCGAATTGAATTGTGTCGATGTAACTGATTAAAAAAATTTATGATTGTAGTATAAAAATATATCTTTTGACACTGCAAAACACAAATTAGTAACTTCATGCCATGGTCATTTGAGATTACTATTTGCATAGTGAAATTAAGTGATTGTAATATATATATATAGTACATAGATAGATTTATATTGAAGCATGTATATGACCATGAGTGGGAATACATTTTAGTTGTTTTAATTATATGCAACTTGACTGAATTAATCAATTATGAACTTATATTGCGTCTTGGCCTTTTCACATCCGTGGCAGATCCTTCATTATCTATATCTTCTTTCTGTGTGTATATATATATATATATATAGATAATTCTCTCAGAATAATTTGTCACCGATATTTCAACTTATCTTGAACCATTATGTCACTCTCTGAGACCATTTTGATCTTAACTCTCATCTTCTTCTCATTCTCTGGCTTTTCACTTGCCAAACAAAGCCTAAAACCAGAGATTGAAGCTTTAATATCCTTCAAGAATGGCATTTCTAACGACCCTTTAGGAGTCTTATCGGATTGGACCATCACCGGTTCAGTACAACACTGTAATTGGACCGGAATCGCCTGTGATCGTACCGGTCATGTTGTATCGGTTTCCTTGATGGAGAAGCAACTTGAAGGTGTTTTGTCTCCAGCTATATTAAATCTCACTTATCTCCAGGTTCTTGATCTCACTTCTAATAATTTAACCGGAAAAATACCGGTTGATATTGGGAAATTAACCGAGCTTAACCAGCTTATTCTTTACTTGAATCATTTCTCTGGTTTGATTCCTTCTGGTACTTGGGAGCTTAAGAATCTTGTGTATCTTGATCTGAGAAGTAATTTGTTGACTGGCGAAGTTCCTGAAGCAATCTGTAGAAGTATATCTTTGGTATTAGTAGGACTTGGAAGCAATGCCTTAACCGGAAATATACCAGAATGTTTAGGAGATTTGGTTCATCTTGAAATGTTTGTAGCAGGAGTTAACCGGTTCACTGGTTCAATTCCGGTATCAATTGGTACTTTGGCTAATTTGACAGATTTAGACCTGAGTAGTAACCAGTTAACCGGTAAGATACCAAGAGAGATTGGAAATCTCTTGAACTTACAGGCTCTAATTTTAGCTGATAACTTGTTGGAAGGAGAAATACCGGTTGAGATCGGAAACTGCACGAGCTTGAACCAACTTGAGCTGTATGGTAACCAGTTAACCGGGAGTATACCAACGGAATTAGGGAATTTGGTTCAGCTTGAAGCACTCCGGTTATACAAGAACAAACTGAATTCTTCAATTCCATCGTCCTTGCTTCGGTTAACAAAATTAACCAATTTGGGATTATCTGGAAACCAATTGGTTGGAGCTGTACCGGAAGAAATCGGTTCTCTTGACTCTCTTCAAGTCCTTACGCTTCATTCCAATAACTTGACAGGCAAGTTTCCACAATCAATCACAAACTTGAGGAACTTGACTGTGGTAACATTGGGGTTCAATTATATCTCTGGTGAGCTTCCGACGGATCTAGGGCTTCTTACTAATCTTCGGAACCTTTCTGCGCACCACAATCTTCTTACCGGACCAATACCTTCTAGCATAAGTAACTGCACCAATCTTATACTCCTGGACCTGTCTCACAACCAGATGATTGGAAAGATTCCGAGAGGTTTAGGGCAGATGGATCTTGTATCTGTTTCTCTAGGTCCGAATCAGTTCACCGGCGAAATTCCAGATGATATCTTCAACTGTTCAAACATGGAAACTCTTAATTTGGCAGGAAACAACTTCACTGGAACGCTCAAGCCATTGATTGGTAAGCTTCAGAAACTCCAGATTTTGCAAGTGTCTTCTAACTCTTTAACTGGAAAGATTCCTCGAGAGATTGGGAACTTGAAGGAGCTAAATCTCTTGCAACTTAACACTAATCATTTCACGGGAAGAATCCCAAAGGAGATCTCAAATCTCACTCTCCTGCAGGGGCTTATGATGCAAATGAATGATCTTGAAGGTCCAATTCCTGAAGAAATCTTTGGTATGATTCTACTCTCAGAGCTTGAACTATCCAACAACAAATTCTCAGGTCCGGTTCCTGTCTTGTTCTCGAAGCTTGAATCGCTTTCTTACTTAGGTCTTCGTGGAAACAAGTTCAATGGATCTATCCCTGCAAGCCTTAAGTCACTTGTGCATCTCAACACATTTGATATCTCTGACAATCTTCTCAGTGGAACCATTCCTGGCGAGCTTTTATCTTCGATGAAAGACATGCAGCTTTCTCTCAACTTCTCAAACAATCTCTTGACAGGATCCATCCCTAACGAGCTTGGAAAGCTTGAAATGGTTCAACAAATCGACTTTTCGAACAATCTCTTTACCGGGTCTATTCCAAGATCTTTACAGGCCTGCAAAAACGTGTTCTTACTGGATTTTTCACAGAACAATCTCTCAGGTCAGATCCCAGGTGAAGTCTTCCAACACGAAGGCATAGATATGATCATAAGCTTGAATCTTTCAAGGAACAGTCTCTCTGGAGGAATCCCTGAGAGCTTTGGCAACATGACATATTTGGTCTCTCTGGATCTCTCTAATAACAATCTCTCAGGTGAAATTCCAGAGAGTCTCGCCAATCTTACGAATCTGAAACATCTCAAACTAGCTTCAAACCACTTCAAAGGCCATGTTCCTGAAACCGGTGTGTTCAAAAACATTAATGCCTCTGATTTGATGGGAAATATAGATCTCTGTGGGAACAAGAAGCCTCTCAAGCCATGTAATATCAGGAAGAGATCTAGCCACTTTTCAAAGAGAACCACAATCGTCTTAATTGTTCTTGGATCAGCTGCGGCTCTGCTTCTAGTATTGCTTCTTGTTCTAATGCTCACTTGTTGCAATAAAAAGGAAAAGCAGATCGAAAACACATCGGAGTCTCCATTACCGGATTTGGATGCAGCTCTGAGGCTGAAGAGATTCAATCCAAAAGAGTTGGAACAAGCAACAGATTCTTTCAATAGTGCCAACATCATTGGTTCAAGCAGCTTAAGCACAGTGTACAAAGGCCATTTAGAAGATGGAACAGTGATTGCAGTAAAAGTATTGAATTTGAAGCAATTCTCTACAGAATCAGATAAATGGTTCTACACAGAAGCCAAAACATTAAGCCAACTAAAGCATCGAAACCTTGTGAAAATCTTAGGGTTTGCTTGGGAAAGCCGCAAAATGAAAGCTTTGGTACTTCCATTTATGGAAAATGGAAGCTTGGAGGACAAGATTCACGGCTCTGCTGAACCGATTGGAACTTTCACCGAGAGAATCGATCTATGTATCCATATCGCGAGTGGAATCGATTATCTTCATTCTGGATTTGGTTTCCCAATTGTTCACTGTGATCTAAAGCCAGCCAATATACTCCTTGACAGTAACCGTGTTGCTCACGTCAGTGATTTTGGAACTGCTCGGATTCTAGGGCTACAAGAAGGAAGCACAACAGCTTCTACATCAGCTTTCCAAGGCACAATTGGATACTTAGCTCCAGGTAAAACTTTCGAAATCCTAAGACTTAATGTCGCCATTGATTTAACTTGAAAACTCACTCTTTCTTTTTTCATTAACAGAGTTTGCTTATATGAGGAAAGTGACAACAAAAGTTGATATCTTCAGCTTCGGGATCATAATGATGGAGCTAATGATGAAACAGAGACCAACTTCAGTGATTGATGAAAAATCACCAGGGATGACTCTGCGTCAGTTAGTGGAGAAAGCGTTTGAAGATGGAAGAGAAGAAAAGGTTGGGATTCTCGATTCAGAAATTGAAAATGCTATAGTTTCTTGGAAAGAAGAAGAGGCCATTGAAGATCTATTCAAGCTTTGTTTGTTCTGTACAAGTTCTAGACCTGAAGATCGACCTGATATGAATGAGATTCTTTCTCAACTTATGAAGATTAGAGGAAAGATAACTTCATTTACAGATCTTAATGATGATCAACGAGTTTAGCGGCAAAGCTTCAATTAATTTTTTTTTCTTTTATCTTCCTTTTTGGTAACTTGATTAATAACTTCAATATCACTATACATTTTTTGGATAAACCACATAGACTGTATGCTTATTGCTTACAAAACAGAATCTAAAGAAACTCTATATAACAAAAATTGAAAATTTAAATCTAAAACAATCACTTCGATTTTGTATGGGAATAGAGTAAAGCATAGTTGTTTTCTGCAATCCTTGATCTTAGCTTTGTTGAACGAACTCTGAAGCTGAATGCGAAGAAGAAAATGATTCACAAAGCTAACTTGTCTTCTTCTGGTTCTTATTCTCTGAGAGAGACAAAGAAGCTTGTATTTTCTTGTCCACATTTTCACTAAGAGTCTCAAGGTGTTTTTTGAAAGCAACAAACTCTTCCCAACTTTGATCTTTTTTCATTTTCAAATTATGCACTTCAAGGAACATATTTCACTCTTCAAGTTTTGCTTTTCATGGTTTCTGGTTTAGAGAAAGAGCAAAGATGTTCCTTGAAAAACATAATTTGAAGATGAAAAAAGATCAAAGTTGGGAAAAGTTTGTTGCTTTAGAAAAACACTTTAAGACTCTTAGTGAAAATGTGGACAAGAGAATACAAGTTTCTCTGTCTCTTTCAGAGAATAAGAACTAGAAAAAGTGAAAGACAAGGATTTTTATAACTTAAGAGAGACCTTTTGTGTTGTTGTTGGTGTTATTGTATGACTACTTGATACTCCTTTTTATAGGCAGAATGAGTTTGTAGGTTAAATGAATTTTCATGTCTTATTATTGTTGATATCTTTTTCTCCACTAAGTAATATAATAAATCTTGCTATTATAGTAACTCAATCTCCACAATCTTTATCAAATATTTTCTTTAAGATCTAAACTATTTTTTTTTATATGATTCATTGTATATTCTTTTTGGTAATTACTTATTTCGGCAGATTGGTGAAAAAAAAATTAAATTGAGAATCAAATAGGAAAATAGGTCAAAGTTACTATATAATTTTTTCCGAAAATAAAAAATCCTTTATCTTTCTAATATTTTAACCGGAGATATATAAACAATATGTTATTTTGATTTATGAGGTGTATTTAGCAATTTTTATTAGGATAGTGTGACTCCGCATACTTATCAAACTTTCTTTTAAGACATATAATACTCTTTCGTAAAAAAAAAAAAATCACTAAAATCTTACGTATTTAAGCGGGAGATAATTTCATTTTGACTGTATTATAAAATTTAGTATAAAATTAAGATATGCTTCATAACAATCCTTAAAAATAGGAATAAATTAGTTTCGTTGCAAATTTTTATACAAAATTCAAAATCAATAAAAATTTAATAGATAAATCTCCAAAAAACTAAAATATAATATACAAAAAAATCGGGTACAAAATCAGTCATTGATTTAGTTACGGTTCGGGTTTGGATTCGGTTTTCGGGTACATATATTTAGGACCTACTCTGGTATTTTTTCGAGTTCGGTTCCTCTAATTTGGTATTTTGGTAGGTTGTTCTAAGACTTATTCGGGTATTTTAAATTTTCTAACAGAGTTCAGTTTGGTATTGATCGAATTCAGGGTCGTGTATTTTTATATATAAATTTAAAATTAAAAAAAATTAATAGAAAAAAATCTAAAAAGCTAAAATTTGGTTATTGATTTTGTTTTGATTCGAGTTAGGTTAGTTTTTCATATACATAGATTTAGGATCTATTTGGGTAATTTTCCAAGTTCGGTTCCTCTATTTCGGGTTGATTTCGGTTTGGGTTTAGGACCTCTAAAACAACATCTCGAAAACAATATTCAAAACATCAACACGGGTCTAAAAAAACTAAATGAACAAAAATTGAAAAAAAAAACAATCAAATCTCACGCTATAGCGTGGGTATAATCCTAGTATTATACTAAACTGAGTGATGAACACTAACATTTTTACAATAAGTACTACAAACAAGCCGGGCAAATAAAGAGACATTTCCGGAAAAAGAAACCTAAACAAAGGAAAATGAAGTCGTCGAGAAGGAAAGCTAAGAAAGAAATTCGAAAAACCTAACATAGAGACTAAAACCACAAGACAACTAGAACTAATCCATCAACGAAGTTTCAACCTTAACTGCGAGTTTACCCAAGAGGGCTATTGTAGCCATAATTGTTGAAGCTTAAAGTGCATGAAACCGATGAAAGAAGCCTGAGAAGCAAGGCAGTACCAAGTGCGACCTTATAAGCAGAAACGGACAGGAAAAATACGCAATCAAGAAATCAAATTGAATTACATAGAAATACATGTAAATGAGTCCATACTAAAATATGTTTTACATAGAAATACAGGTAAATTGATATTTTTAACTAAAATATGTTATCCAAAATATATGTTACATAATATTTTGGTTGTTCTGTACTATTCAAATCGTTTGTTAAGTTGTTTTCCATTCTTTGATCAGCTTAATCTGCTATACTTTTCAGCTTGATTTAATGATCTGCCTGACACAATTAATATCGACTTAATATGTTATATGTGGTATGTATCAGTGCATCAAGATAACCATCATTTGCATAATCCCACCTCCTCCAAATTACAGATTAGCAAAGCAGAGCAAAATTGGTCACTACAAAAACTGCTAAACATATTCAGTGTTATTTTATATAAGAAGATAGAATACAATCAACTGCTACCAATGAAGCAAAGAAGGGAGAAACACCAGTGGAATTGAAGCATATTAAGAGCCACATTTATTCTCTTCAGAGATTTATTGATGATGTCTTGAACATAGCTACTTGTTATCTTCACGAGGAGGCACCCATTTGGTCAAACTGCATCAAGTTAGCCAATCTAGCATATCTTATACATGGTCTGATCAAATATGCTATTAAACTCTACAACACTAAAACAAAATGAATTCATCACACATTCCGTGAATCGTGCCTTGAAAGAATATCTGTGTTCTTGTGCTATGAAAATTGAACGGTGATTT
This sequence comes from Lepidium africanum, assembly GCA_900406405.1. Classification (NCBI taxonomy): domain Eukaryota; kingdom Viridiplantae; phylum Streptophyta; class Magnoliopsida; order Brassicales; family Brassicaceae; genus Lepidium; species Lepidium africanum. Next base: position 21,975 of record OVAX01002548.1, read on the forward strand.
GAGAGAGAAAGTTAGGTCGAAAAAGAGAAAAGAGAAATTTAGACAGGGGTAAAATTATCATTTTGGAAAGATTAATTTGAATGAGAGAGATGATTAGTTAGATTTTATAATTTCTCTATTATTTGTTACCAGATTTTCTTCTTAAATGTTTTAAAGTTATTTCCATTTTTATAATGGAAAATATAAAAACAGTCAAACATTGAGATATTATCTATATTATTAAGAGATAAACAAATTTAATGACATTGAATATACTAACAAATGTGACATCTCTTCAAGTATATATAAACAATGTATGAAATTCATGTAAATCAATCAAATAATCAATGATGGGAAAAATGATTATATGTTTTTTTATCTTCATTATATCAATCCAAAGGATAGAATCTGTTCTTTTCTTTAGGCGTTTTAACGTTAAAGTTGCAAATCAACTTGGAAATAACAACAAACTAAAGATTCAGTGTGACCAAAGACTTGGTCCAGCAACCTCCGTATTTTTTCTTACTCCTGGACAAGTATTGGCAATGGGTACAAAAATTTATATTAACACCTACGTATGGTGCAATTTATGGAAGGTAATTTTAAACTTATATGTGTTTCTTTCACATGTTTATATTTATATGTATTTTAGATATTGTATAGATTGTATTAATTTGTTCTAATATATTGCAGGGACCTGATTATAAGTATTTTGCGAAATTTTATGCTTTCTATGGGAGTAAAACATTCATAGATGGTACATGTGGAGGTATGAAGCCTAACGTATGTTCTTGGGTAGCATTGGAAGATGGGATATATGTGATTCAACATCCATCTTGTACTCGTAAAAGAATGTATAACTGGAGATTGTTCTAACCGGAGTTAGCATAATATAGATTTATATTTATCGTGGATCGAATTCATCATCTATTGAATATGTTTGTAAAATAAATATAACAGAGATTATTAAGAGTAATCCTTAAAATCGTTTTTTCTGAAAATATGTGTTATTCTATTGTCTTCGCTCTGTCGTCTGTTTTTCTGTAGACTCGGATTCTCTGAGTGCAAAAGATGTCTTTCTCTTTAGAATGTACCTTTATTTATAGGGTCAAAGCTCTCTTCCTTCTTGATAAGATTTTGAGTTTATCCTTATCGACTTAGAATTTTATCTCAGATTTTTAGGAAATTTCCTGCCAAATTATGTAATATTCCTTTAAGTTTCTTATGGGCTTCATCTTATTGGGCCAAAAATAATCCTACCTTTTTAATAATCGAATTTAATTGCAATGATAGACTTACCTCCAACAAAGATCTTAAACTTCAATTCACACATATATCATATTCCCAACAATATGATATTGTTTATCGATTGATTTCATATGTTATATTAAGAAAAACTTATACGGAATTTTCTTTGTTATAAGTGTTATATCGACTAAATACAAAAGAAATGACAAGGTTATGAAAGGCTAACATGAAATAGTGAAAAATATAACAACTAAAATGCTTGTGACTTTCTCCATTTTCATTTTTCTCAAAATTTATATTAATTATTACAAATAGTACAAATTTTGTTAATTTTGGATGTCTTATTGTGAATTTTGATTAGAGGAAGAGTTATTTGGTAGCTTATATAAATGGAGATTAATTCTGTAAAAATTGGATAGGAGGATTTGATGTCTTATTGCTGATTTTTTATTAGAGTTGTTTGATAATTTGTATAAATCGAAATTCAGTTTACAAAAATTTGATAATTTGAAGGATTTGGTTTAACATTTTACGTTTTTCCAACGAAACATAGACCAACTTCAGTGATTGAAGAAAAATCACTAGGCTTTAATCAAATTTTGAGCTTAAGAGAATGTATCAGTTACTTTTTGGCAACTTAATTAAAACTTCAATATCACTATACATTTTTGGACAAACCACATAGACTGTATGCTTAATGCTTACAAAACAGAATCTAAAGAAACTCTATTAACAAAAATTGAAAATTTACATAGATAACAATCACCTAGATTTTGTATGGGAATAGAGTAAAGCAGAGTTGTTTTCTCTAATCCTTGGTTTTGGCTTTGTTGAATGAACTCTGAAGCTGAATGTGCACAAGATAATGGATCCACAAAGCTAACTTGTCTTCTTTTATAAAGAAACACAAAGAACATCACTTCTACCTGCAAATGCTGGATTTCAGTAGAGTTTTTGCAGGATTTTTGATGAGTAATGACAATGAGATGATTATGAGACTCACAGGTTTTAGTGATGAATCTGAAGAAGAATGTATGAGAAGCTGTACAGAGGAAAAGCGATAGCGATCCCAGCTATGAAGTTAGAGAAGAGACGTTTGTTGTCTTTTGTGGGCACGAAAGCTATCTTGAGTGTGTTGGTTAGTTCAAAGAGACGGTGAGATACCTGGAGAACAAGAACAACAAAGAGATGTTTCAGAAAGTTTAGTAACAAGAAAAGACAAGAAGAGAAGAAGATTCAGTTTCTTACTAGAACGTATATTGCAGTTGTGAGCATGAAATTGAGCATCGGGTATTCAGGAATAATAGAGAGGAGCCATTTTGGTTGCCCATCAGGCATGTTTGATCTGAAGATTGTTATGTTTGGTCAACAAGATAGTGTATTAAGTTTCCCAGATAACAAAATCGAAGTTGCCGAGAGCAAACCTTAGCCATATATGGAACTGGGAAATATAGGTCTCTAAAGTGATTTTACCAAGCCATCTGCACAGAGAAACATAACGAGTATTTATGGAAATGGGACAATCATACTTAACAGCGCTTTAGCTTAAGAGTAAGTACGAGTTTACTCACGCAAAGAGAGTCAATGAGACACTCCGAAGCTGATGAGTGAAATTTCGGAGGCATATGTAGACACTGGAAAATACAAACCACATGGCAACTCATGTTTCAGTTTCAGGAAGTGAGATAAGGGACTGATATAAAAACAGGAGATAAATTTATGCTACACACGTGATGGGGATCCAAGATGTGTATGGATGATACATGTTGTAACTAGTCTTGTCCAGCTTGTAGATATTTTCATACCACACGTAGCCAACCTAAAATGTGAGCAAATCGTAGAAATATATCAATGTGTATAAACGGATGGTGCAATCACCAACTAAAAGATGACCGATATGGCATCAGAGTATAAACAGATGGTGTAACCAACAAGCTAAAAGATGACTGAAATGGCTTACAAGTACGGCAATGGTAACTATAGCGGTCTTTATGGATACTCTTTTCTTTGTTTCACATTCCTCTAACTTCTCCATCCATCTCTCTACCTGGAGAATGATCCCAAGTTTTAGAGTTTATCAAACAGACACAACAAAAACAGGATTTGAATCTGTCTAAGAACTTACAGTTGGGTGGTAATACGCATAAATCATTCCGATGATCCATATGTAGCGGTCAAGGCCTGATCTGAAATGCCATTCATGCAGTCGATGAAGATCGGGCTTTGCAGGGTCACTGTAACCTGCAGTTATTCACAGGAATTTTCTCAATATTAGAAGCCCCTTCACATTACATTATCTATTGTTACATTCCATATAGAGAATATGATCAGATACAGAGAAGTCAAGTACCTAATAAGAATGTTAATGGACCCCAGAATATCTCAAAAGCTCCAGGAATTTCCCACATCAAAAAGACGACAAGGAAGCATGAAAATATTTTCAAAGCCATCACAGATCCTATGTCATTGTACTTGCTGTAGATACCCAGCGCTCCATAAACCATTAGGGTGAAGAGAGTGTGCATTGGGCAGATGTAATACAACATATAGTCATTGTTGAGAACAATACAGCAGAATGCTACAAAAAAGTTCAGCCTCCACATCATCTGTACGAGAACAAGATGTTAGACACGGGATACAAAGTACAATTGCAAGAGCTTTCATGGAATGAATTGTATCACCTGCGCAAAACGTGCAACAGAGAAATCCTTTCTCACATAGTAGTACGAGAAGTTTCCAAAACCAGTCATCCAAACATAAGCAGCAATAAAGATACGGATAGCATTGTATATCTCAGCCGCAGCAAAGTAGTGATACATTAAGAACAAAACCTGTTAAAAAGTAAAACATGAGAACCATATGTAGAGAAAAGAAAGCAACAATCGTATAGCAAATAAACAAGAGAAACTTGCCTGCATCCATCCTTTCCACTCTTCTGTCTGGTGGCGATTAAGGTAGAGAATGGATTTCCCAGTTATCAGTGACTTGTCATTGTGCTTTGTGAGAGATGTCATGGCTGATACGATAATGAGCAGAATGTACAGGAAAATGAAAAGATCTCGGTTGTAATTCTGTCAAAGGAAATCAAATACGGTGAGCAAGAATTCATATATTTGAGATAGACATTATTTCATGGACTTGAAAAGTTGAGATACAAAGCAGATGAAAGAAGTGGATACCTTGGTAGAATCTCCAAGCAATTCTGTGCGGTCACAGATATAGAAATATATCAAGATTGCCCCAAATTCCGACCTAGAGATGATTATAATTGTTAATATAAGATAACCAAACATGAGAGTATAACCACTTGAGTTAGCTATCACTTACATTGCTCTTAAGGTTGTTCGGTTTTCCAACAAAAACGAATCCTCCATACTCAAAAACCTGTAGTTCGATAAATCATAGACACCCTAGCATGAGAACTGCTGAAAAGTTGTATTAAGCAAACTAGAAAAATTACATGTTAATTACACAAACCTGATTATGTTTGTTCTGATGGATGAACTATGAAACCTTACAGATGTCGATCGGGGAAGACCTCCCTCCAACAAATCAACTTTTTCATCGTCCTTTTCTGCTGCGCCTCCCAAATCAACCAAATTAATATCTGAGTGACTGCATTAAAAGAATGCAACTCATTATAAGGCTGAGTCAATAGAGAGGAAGCACAATACAGGGTGCTTTATGGCTAAACTCTGCTACATTTTTAAGAGTATCAGACTGCAGAAACTTACGGTTTCAAGGGTACCCAAGATTTCCTGTACTCAAGTAGCTCCGAGTATATCCAACCAACAAATATTGGGATTACTCCAAGTAGAAAAGAAACCTACAATATTTCACCACAAAGTTATATCTTGCAGATTGATCTATAGCTACTAAAAACTACAAACAAATACTCAATTTCCATGTCTATGATAGACTTAGACTTTGGTCATATAGCATTTATGATCCATAATTGACAGGAATACTACTTGTACTTGCTGTGATACACTTAGACATTGTACTTGCTGTTTCAAGGATGTTGGTAAGACTAAAGAACCTGTCCTATGCTTTAGCTGACTATAAGATGTAAAAGTCAATTTCTTAGGTACTTAACTCCATATACGATTTTTAGAAACAATAAAGCTCTAAATCAATTAAGAGTTTTTAACCTTGTCATATAAACCAACCTAAATTGACTCAACATTGAATCGAAAGTACCCCCAAAAAAATCAAAATTTAGCAAGAGTGTGAAGTGTTTCGGATAATTGTACCTGACCCGGTGTAATTGGACCCGGATCCACCATTTTAACGATCTTTAGTGAAACTTCCGAACTACAAACACACCAAAAACGAACAAATTTATGTAAATGAATACAAAATCCACAATGCAGAGTCGCAAGAGAAATTCAAAAGAACCCATCTTCAAACACCGAACTTTCAGATATAATATTACAGATTTGAGTACCAGAGATTGAGAAGTTAACTGAAGTAGATTCAGGTTGGATTAGACGAAGATATAATGATCTGATGTGGAGAGATAGTGATCTCTAGCAGATGATCATAATATATATTAGAGAGAGGGAAGTGAAAGTGTTTGCTTGAAGAAGAGAGAAAGAGGTTCGGCGAGTAGTCGTTTTCGATCGCCGGAGACTAATTTTCCGAGCGATTGGTCTCTGGTTTCAGACAGTGACTCGACAATACATTTCGTAGCCAATCAAAATAGTCAAGTTTCATTATTTAAGCTCCTTCCATATTTGGTGAAGTAATTAAAAAAAAAGAAAAACTTTTTTTTTATTAATAAACTTGTGTTTATATTTTGGAGGTTTAAAAAAAAAAAAAAAACGAAACATAACTCGTGTAGTTGTAAATGGCATATGGTTTAGTTGCATATTTTGCAATTGAGTTTCATTGCCTACGTAAAAACTTAGCTAATAAACTAGGTAATTGTGGCGTAATCTTGATAAAAAAAACCGTCTAATTAAATTTACACTACAACAAAAAAACAGATTTGCAACGCCTTTTTTCGTTGCTAATTCGTTGTAAAACCAGTTTACAACGAATTAGCAACGAAAGGCGTTTCGTTGTAAACTGAACGTCGCAAAACGTATTTCATCGTAAATGCGTTGTAAAATTTGCAATAAAACGTTTTCGTTGCTAATTCGTTGCAAAGATTTCGTTGTAAAATCGTTGTAATTTTCGTT
>OVAX01002549.1:0-28380 GCA_900406405.1 Lepidium africanum
ATGGTGTAAAATGTGAATGAAAATTATGCTTAAGAACTGTCAAAAATCGCACTTATCAGCAGCGCACCAAGGTAACAACAGTTTTCCTACTCTTGGGGAAATTCTTTCAAACTGGAGAAATATGTCATATTACTATGTGCTTCCTTTGCAGGTTATGCGTTGCAGAAGATTGATGGAATTTGAATCTCATCACAGTGTTAATCGTAAGATTTCAATTGGTGCAAAAATTTCTCGTGTGGAACGTTTCAAAGCAGAGCATGCACTGCTTTGATTTGCTTTGGTTCGTATTATCTGGTTCCTTGGTTTGTTTCTGATCGTAATTCCCAATTACAATTTTGATTAGGCTTTGATAAATTTATTATTTATTTTCAACTATATGGATTGTTTGGACTGTTGAAATTTGACATAATACTCAATAAATTAGTGGCGTAACTCTGATGGTAGAAGTTTACGGACCAAACATCTGTGGATCAACCCAACTTGTCCATTCATGTTAACCAAACTATTTCGGACCATAAAAAGCATGGCCACAAAGACAGAACCACTAGAAGAGAGAGCGAATAAGACATAAACTGGTAAAAACAATAGAGTTTGGTTCTACAAAAATGGGCGAATTGGGTCCGATCTATACATTTTGTGGTCCGTAAACACCCAGCATCAGACTTAGTGCCACTGATTTATCGAGAATAATGTCAGAATTCTCAGTTCAAAATCAGACCAAGGAACCCGATCATAAGAACCAAAGCAAAGCAGTGCATGCTCAGCTCTGAAACCTGCCCACACGAGAGATTTTGCACCAATTGAAATTCCTATGATTAACACTGCTAACCACAATTTTTAGCAGGACCGAAAAGAGGGAAATCACTCTTACTCTTAATCGAAGATGGTGGGCTCTCTTGGATTGTACAGACAACCAAAACTGTAACTGCAGCCATGAGATGAAATATTGAATTAGCTCTCTGTCACTTAAGTGTAATGAGCTTGAGCAACAGGTAAAACCTTAATAACACTCTCTTCTGTTTAACTGTATATGAGGTCCTTAAAAGCTTTTCCCCTTTTCACCGTGAAGTCAAACACTGTAAAGAGCGTCATAAGAGTGCTATTTTCTTACCTTGTGAAGAGCTTTGAAAGGAACGTGCGGCCCTGTTCTTTTACAGAACGCTGCGACTACGACAGCGGCTACAACATTTGTATATAATTAAGTATAACAATAGTGAATATGGTGAGAATTTTTGAGACGCTGCGACTGTTACGGTAAGTTTTGTATTTTAGTTTAAGTCGCTAAATTCAGCGGCGATTGTAAAATACACACATATACTACCAGCGTCAACTTTGAGCGATTGTTTTAGTTAATTTTATTGTTACCGGTGACTAAATTTTTTATTGTCGGTCACCGTCGCAGCTTTATGTAAAAGAACACGGCTGTAGTAACAGCTTAAGCTTCAAGAGTTAATTGAGTCGGCAAAACAAAAGGGACTTGCGGCAGAGTTTGAGGAGAGAAAGAAACAAAGAATCCTTCGGGAGATAACTTGAAGAAGCCTATAATGACTTGATGACAAATTTGCAGGTTTGTGACAAGCAAAAAGCAATTATGCAGGGTGATATGGCGGCTCATATTAGTGGGTTGGTTGCTGCTATTATTATTACTTCTCCTTTACAATATGCAGATGGATGAGGTCTTTCAGCTAAACTTCAGAAACAAACCACTCAAATCATCCTCAAGGATTAGTCCTAGTAGCTGAGACATCCAAAAGAATATGTCAAGAAATGTTGTGCATTGGTCAGAATTGTCTAGTTTATTGCATTGTATGATGTAAAAGTTTATTACAGTAAAACACATCAACAGAGCAAATAACCTCAACAAGTAAACATTCCTTAGTTCTGATTTCTGCTCAATTCCAAGACTTCTACTTGTCTGAGGTCTACGCATGGTGATAGTAGTCTGCATCAGGATTAAAATGATCACTTCTTTTGTAAATTTCAAAGCTTTATTTGTTATTTTCCATTCTGTTTCCTAAGGAAAGTTTCTCTCTAAAATCACTCACATTCTCTCTAATATCTTTGTAGAATTTTTTTGAAACTGAAATGGGGCATAGCTGGCAATTTTATCTCTTTCATATTCCCTGACCTACGACTTATACATTACATATGCTTAAAAAATGAAACCTTAAATTTACAATAGTCGTCTGCAAAAAGTAGTCATAAATAAATAAAAGTAATAGACATCATATGAAAAAGCCAAATTATAAAAGGTCAAGCTCAAAGTTTTGACCCGGACACACTCTCATTTCCGATCAACCTTGTTGTTCCAGAGAACATTGTCTAGTGAACCTTGACCAACTAAGAAGTAACAAGTCCAATTTGTTTCCGACTTCAGTTTCCTATATCAGAATATGATCCTTCAATTATAAAAGATTTTACTTATCTTTAGAGCCAAGGAATCACAACATGGAACATACTTGGATTCCTTTGTTGATGCTCCATACATTGTAATAAACTATATTTTAGTTGACTTAGTACAAAGTGTTTGATATATTCCTTTGACATTGTGTACGAGGAACTAAAGCATTCGCAATCATGACTACGACAAAACATAGAATTCAAACAAACAAACAAAAGTTAGAACAATTCCAAGAAACAGAAACATTCTTGGTCAAATTCATCTTTCGGAGACATCTATATAAATGCCTAAGCTTCCTTCATATTAGTCCTCAACTAAATTACATCTTATCTTAAAATGAGGAATAACAAAACATCAATCTTAGTGGTACTAAGTTTGGTAGTAATTCTCAATGGGCAGAACAGTTTCTTAACACAAGCCAATGCTGAAAGCAAGGTACTCCACAAATATATAATTTCATTCATTTACACGACAACATAACAAGAGACTAAGATAATTAATTGGTTTGGTTGTGTGTACAATCAAAAATAGGTTCACATAGTGTATCTAGGTGAGAAACAGCATGAGGATCTCAAATTTGTCACGGAATCACATCATAAGATGTTGTGGTCACTTCTTGGAAGGTATGTAATTAGGTGTAGTTTCTTCATTATTATAATGTCACAATTTTTGTACTTATAGTTTTTGCTTTCGCTTCTTCATTCATGTTAACAGTAAAGAGGATGCCTAAGATTCAATGGTGCATAGTTTCCGACATGGCTTCTCAGGTTTCGCGGCTAAGCTTACTAACTCCCAAGCCAAGAAAATAGCAGGTACAAAGTCCTAATCTGATATTTTCTTTGCATCTCAAAAACCAGACAGATTTTTGCATGAGATCTTGATTAATTGTCTCAACAGGCCAATCTAATTGTGTTTTCATTGCTAATGCTCCTTGGCAACCGATTTACCTGAAGTTGTTCATGTCATACCGGATAGATTCTACAAACCGACAACAACTCGGACTTGGGACTACTTAGGTCTTTCTGCTGCTAATCCAAAGAATCTTCTAAATGAAACTAATATGGGTGAACAAGTTATAATCGGCGTTATCGATTCAGGTATGATTCTGTTAACATCTCTTAATATTTGTATATTTTTAAAGTTACCTTGTTGCTATTGATTTATATGTGGCTCTAACTTCTAAATTGTTTTTGTGAGAATGCAGGTATATGGCCAGAATCTGAAGTATTTAACGATAATGGGATAGGGCCTGTGCCTAGACACTGGAAAGGAAGCTGTGAATCAGGAGTCAATTTCACCTCCTCTCACTGCAACAGAAAACTCATAGGAGCCAAGTATTACATCAATGGTTTTCTTGCGGAGTTCAAAAGCTTCAACACTAACACATCACTTGAATTCATATCCCCTAGAGACTTTAGTGGCCATGGAACACATGTTGCAACCATCGTCGGCGGTTCTTATGTGCCCAACATAAGCTACAAGGGGCTAGCTCAAGGGACTGTAAGAGGTGGAGCACCGCATGTACGTTTAGCAATGTACAAGGCCTGTTGGTATCTGGCTAGATTCCGCGTAACGACTTGTTCATCCGCTGACATCTTGAAAGCAATGGACGAGGCTATACATGATGGTGTTGATGTTCTGTCTCTTTCTCTAGGCTTTGTGCCTTTGTTTCCAGAAACTGATGTTCGGGATGGGGTCTCTGCTGGAGCATTTCATGCAGTCTTAAAGGGTATTACAGTTGTTTGTGCAGGAGGTAACTCCGGTCCCGATGCTCAGACAGTTCTGAATGTGGCTCCTTGGATCATCACTGTGGCTGCAACTACTCTAGATCGGTCCTTTCCCACACCTATCACACTTGGGAACAAAAATTTGATATTGGTAATAACCATATATGAATTGTTCAACTTAGATTTCATGCTACATTGCAAATGTTTGATGATATGTGTCTTATTGTGAGTTTTACCTTTATACTCCAGGGTCAAGCAATGTACACAGGTCCAGAACTTGGCTTCACTAGCTTGGTATTCCCAAAGAATTCAGGGAATAGCAACGAAAGTTTTTCTAGGTAATGTCAAATCTCTAGTTTCTTATTAAGACTTATGTTCAGTGAGTGTTCTCCAAATCTTCCAACATGAAAAAGACCAATACTCTTGACTTTCTGTCTGCGTCTTGTAATGCAGTGCTTGTGAGCACCTTTTCATTAATCCTAATATAACAATGGCGCTGAAAGTAGTTTTGTGTATCGCATCATCATCTTCCAGTACTTCTGTATTGAGGGCAGGAAGTTATGTGAAGAGAGCTGGTGGTCTCGGCGTGATCATTGTAAGACCATCTGGAAACATCCGCGGACCATGTCTAAATGATTTCCCTTATGTTTCTGTTGATTACGAGCTAGGGATCGATATACTTTTCTACATACGTTCCACTAGGTAATAAAACACACAGAATTAACATATTAACCTCTTAGATTGATATGAAAAACAAGCAACATTTTGTTGTTCTGCAGATTGCCTGTTTTGAAGATACAACCTTCTAAAACATTCATTGGACAACCAGTGGGTACAAAAGTGGCACGTTTCTCATCAAGAGAGCCTAATCCAATTTCACCTGTGATCCTCCAAGTATGTTTGAATCCTTACACGTTTTGTTTTTCACAACACATTATATATTATTTTGCCTCAAGTTGTTATGAATCATATAAATGCAGCCGGATATAGCAGCACCGGGAGTGAACATATTGGCGGCTATCAGTCTCTAGGACCGAGGTTTCATGATGGGGTCAGGAACATCAATGGCAACTCCTGCCATATCAGCAGTTGTTGCACTTCTTAAAGCTCTGTGTCAAATCTAAGAGAAAGTGTTATCTATTATTGATATTGACACAAGAATATATAGATTACAGAGAGCTTGATGAACAAGTATAATATTGACAAAATATATTCGAACAAGACAATAGGAAAGTATACCTTTTCCATAACACTCCTCCTCAAAATGGAGCGTGGAGATCAAGAATGCCCAGCTTGGACCTTAGATACTCAAACTGATCACGACCAAGAGTTTTGGTGAAGATATCAGCTGGCTGCTCATGAGTAGAGATATGCGAGGTAGCAATAGTGCCGAAAATAATCTCGTCACGAATGAAGTGGCAGTCATCTTCAATGTGCTTTGTCCGCTCATAAAAAATAGAGTTTGCGGCAATATGAAGAGTAGCTTGATTGTCACAAAACAACTTCATAGGTTGAGAATGAGTCATGCCAAGAAACGTAAGAACCTCCTTTAGCCAAAGTAACTCTTTGCACGTCATGGCCATCGCACGATATTCTGCCTCAGCCGAAGAGAGAAACACACGTGTTTGCTTCTTTGTCTTCCAACGAGTCTTCGATACTTCGACGGATCAGAGAATGGTTTACTCGTTGAGGAGAGCAACTTATGATTTTGCTCGAGAGTCGTGTGAACCGGTCGAGAACCGGATAAGCCACATTCTTCAATGATGTCTAAACAATACTTTCGTTGGGATAAATAGATACCATCCGGACCACGTGCAACTTCGAGTCCAAGAAAATACTTGAGCATACCTAAGTCTTTCATCTTGAAACAACGACTGAGGTAAGATTTAAAAGAAGCAATGAATCATTGTCGCAGACTACCAAGTCATCAACATAGACTAAAACGTGAAGCACAACTGAACCACGTCTATAGGCAAATAGCGAGTTATCCTTATGAGATCGAACGAAACCATATTCAAGCAAAGCAGTAGAGAGTTTAGAAAACCAACAACGCGGTGCTTGTTTTAAGCCGTAGATTGATTTCTTGAGCTTGCACACAAGAGAAGGATCTGATGGAAGAAAACCAGGTGGAGGCTTCATATAAATGTCTTCATCAAGGTCACCATGAAGAAAAAGCGTTGTGAACATCCATTTGATTTGATGAAGTTCCCAGTATTTAACCGAAGCAACAGTGAGAAGAGTACTGACCATTTGCATCTTAGCCACAGGAGCAAATGTTTCAGAGAAATCCACACCTTCTTCTTGATGATTACCAAGAACAACAAGACGTGCTTTATATCTTTCAAGAGTACCGTCGGAGTTGAATTTCAAACGGAAAACCCATTTCGAACCGAGAGCTTTAACACCAGGCGGCAAAGGTGTGAGAGTCCACGTCTTGTTAAGTTATAAAGCATCAATTTCTTTTCCCATAGCCTCACACCACTCTAGTATTTTAACCGCTTCTTTGTACGTGACAGGTTCATCGACCAAAGTAACTGCTACAAGAAACTTTTGATGCGACGAACTAAACTTGTCACTAGAGACAAAATCAGTAATTGGATAGAAACATGTACCCGAAGATACTGGAGAGGAGTCAGGCTTGAGAGAAACGAGAGTTTTATCACATTGAGCCGAGTAAGTAACGTACGGAGCAAGTAGAACTGATTGCTTCCTTTCTCTAGTACTACGACGAAGAGGCTCAGTGCCAAGACCATGAGGAAATGAAGGACTTGTATCCACCGTTGCAGCTGGTATATCAACCTGTAAGGAAGATTCTGAGGGTGGTAATGAAGGAGAACTCCCCCTATCCATAGATGGCGGAAGATCAGAAGGTAGTAAATCAAAATCATTGTAAGACAAAGGTGGAGGCAAAGCAGGAGAAGAACCCGTGATAGTAGCCTTATATGGAAAAAATTGTTTCCTTGAAGATGACATCTTGAGAGATAAAAAGATCTTCTTTCTCAAGATTATAAACTCTCCACCTTTTTTGGTTGTGAGGATAACCCATGAAGATACATTTACGTCCTCGTTCTTAAAATTTGTCAAGTGCAGAAGAGTGTCTTTTGGAAAAACAGAGAGATCCAAAAACTCTTTGGTGATCATATTATGGAGGAAATGAAGAACCTCATACGGTGTTTTGCCGTTGAGAAGCGAAGTAGGCGTTCGGTTTGAAAAAGTAATGATGTTGCGATGTTGAGAATATGACGATGCTTGCGTTCTACACGTCTGTTTTGTTGTGGTGTGTAGACGCAAGATATCTGATGTGAAATCCCATTTTCTTTGAAGCATGTACGAAGAGATATGAACTCAGTTCCAATATCACTACGAATCATTTTCACTGTTATACCAAATTTTTGTCGTGCCATAGCAACAAACTCGCGTATATGTTGTGAAACTTCACTTTTGGCGAGAAGAAGGTATATCCAAACCGCCCTAGAATGATCATCGATGATTGTTAGAAAATAGTGAGCCCCACACGATGAAGCAACTTTATAGGGCCCTCATACATTGCAGTGAATCAAAGTAAAAGAATCCTCTGCTTTATTATTGCTTTCAGAAAAAATAGTCCGAGTTTGTTTGGCTTGAATACAAACATCACAAAAATCGGTCTCACTACTATCATTGCTAAAATCCGACAAAATAGTACTTAATGAAGATAGAACTTTCATGGAGGGATGTCACAGTCGTTGGTGCCACAACTCCTTGCTCAATTTCTGAACCCGATGAACACTAGCTGAAACATCTCCACGAAAGTGATAAATCATGTCTCTCTCTTCACCGGCTCCAATCAGCATCTCCGAAGTGCGGTCCTGTATAAGACAAAATTTTTCAGTTGACATGGCGAAGCATGACATTTCACGAAGTAATCTGGCCAAAGAGATCAAGGTGCACGAGAGATAGGGGACAAAAGCGTAATGTGATCGCCCAAATTCATAGTGCCTTCTTTAGTGGCAAACGTATGCTTGTTGTTAGAGAGAACTATGATACTGCTAGGAATCTCTCTAATATCGATAAGTAAATCATCATCACCCGTCATATGGTGAGATGCTCCGGAGTCAAGTAAAAAACCCACACAAGAGTGCTTACAAGAGAGCTTATCATCGGCACGAGAGGGATCTGTTTTTTAGAGATTCACTATTTGAGACCAAGTCTCTTTACTCACACCACGAATGTCAGAATCTTCTGAAGTGAGTGGAGCATTATTTGTGCGAGCTGAGCCGTGACGTCCACGTCCTTTGCCACGATTGGAGCCATGTCCTCGTCCACGGGTACTTTTGGAGCGAGATGAGCCATGAGAATCTCCATATTTCTCAATCCACCAGTCCGAAAGTCCGTGTTTTTCAAAACAAGTATCCACGAAGTGATTGCTGTGACCACAATGAGTACATGGTCCGTTATTAACACGAGTAATATAGGCAATTGCGTTGATACTTTTTTTGACCGCAAAGCCAACCACATCTACTCGTTCTTCCCGACTTCTTGCCATAGTTTGATGACGTTCTTCAGCTACAACCTCTGAGTAGATGTGATCCAAAGTAAGGTCCAAATCATGGTTTAAACGACTGAGAATGTTGGTTCGAGTAGCACCAAATCGAGATATATTTAATCCCATGAGGAATTGGTGCATCCTCTCAAGATCACGTCGTTCAATTTGCTTCACCATCTGTGTGAAAGTGTCCATAGTACTGTTGGAAGATAAAAACTTTGATGATGATTATGGAGAAGTCTTTAAGTGTTTAGAATAAAACTTTAAGAGAAAGAAAGTTTTTTATTACTTAGATTTTTTCTTGAAGACATATTTTACAATGGCATGTGATGGAGGTATTTATAGGCTCCAAGTTACATAACACTTGTCCTAAATCTCATATAAGAGTGACACCTAGATGGACACTAATCTTACCTTATAAGTTGACACATATATGATGGACACTAATCTTACATACTACATTGACACATAGATGGACACTAATCTTACATTCTACATTGACACTTGTTTTCTCTTCTAGAATGACACCTAACAAGATGAAAGTGTAGAGAGTTCTTCTAGAATATGGATCAGATTTTGGACCCAATTTGTGACCCATTTATTGATAACTTGATCCAAAATCAAGTTTACTTTCAACAAGTACAGCAGCATGAGATTAAGAGTTCATAATCATCGAGATCGTCCCACATACCTTTAAGCTTTCCAAAGTATTCAGCCACTTCTGATTCGCCTTGAGTACAAGTCACAATATCCGATTTAATCTGTTGGACTCGAGCAACATTACCAATGGAGTATCTGTTTCGAATCCTATCCCAAATAACCTTTGCGTTGTCATTGAAGGAGATTGCTTTCTGAACTTTTGCATCGAGACTGGCGTATATCCAACCTACGATCATCGAATTTGTTTGGGACCAGCGAGACTGTCAAAGTGTAATACCACACACAAAAGCAACACAGGTTACTACTTTGGAAGCTTGACTTGGAGTGACTCTCTGCATAATGTCACCATTCTTTTGTCTGTGAGAACTCAAATTCTGCAGCACTACTTAGATGAAAATTGAAAACTAACGAACTTTGAGCTAGTCCGTATACTTTATTTTATCGTGTATTGATTTCTCCCAATATTTCCATATATTATAAATACTATAAATTAATAATATTAATTTATGGATAAATTAATACTTCTATAAATTAATAATGTTGGGACTTTGTAAAAATATTAATTTAGAGAGGTATTAATTTATCCATATATTAATATTATTAATTTATAGTATTTTAATTATTAAAGTTATTTTAAAAAGATAAATTGAGACCATATTTATATTAATCTTTTGAAAGTTATAAATTTTATAATTTATGAATAATTATCTCAATTGTTTTATTTCAACAGTTTATAATATTATTAATGAAAATGATGCATATTAAAATTTGAAAACTTAAGGAAATTGTGGTTATTTTTTATGAGATGTTATACAACAACATCACTGTTGTATAGAGTTGAACTCTAAAAAAAATTCATTATATATCAACTTATATATATATATTTAGATTATTATTAATTAATTATATTATTGGGACTATATTTTTACATAGGAGTTTCAAAATAATTATTATTTTATTAATTTATTAATTTCATCAAATTTTATGCTGTCCTAATTTAGGACCAAACAATTTTATTATTTTATAAAGATTATTAATTTATCAAATATTATTTTATAGAAGTTCTACTGTATATATAGAAGAAGAGAATGATTAGTTGCGGGGCTTGGTAACAGGGGCTTGTAATCCGAATGGAGGGTACAAAGATGATGGAACAATGGTTCGGTTCAGGTGGCAGGGATCGGGATCAGGATTACAGACCCATCCGGATCTGGCTTTGGTTGGATTTGGCCAAGTCCGTATGAACCCAATATAACCTCATTGGATCACGAATACACCATTACCCTTTTTCATATTAATTTTCCTTGGAAAACAAGTAATCGGATATTACTCTTTTGTATTCGCTGCATCAGAGCAACATTATCAATAGAAACCCAATAGAAACCCAACTCTTTGGTTTCTTAATTAAGAAATCTTCTCTCCATTTCTTCTCTCATTTTGATTATTTTAATCTAAGAAATCCTTTAAACACCACCAATAATGGTGGTCTCAAAATCTTTTCCTTTTTTTTAACTAGATTAAGTTTTCATCTGAACTAAATAAAAGAACCTGAATTAATAAAAATATTTATAATTAACCAAAAAAAGAAAATAGAAGCATGAGACAAACAAAATCCTTTATGTGATCCATTATACATAAGGGTTGACTACAATTTGAAATAAACTACTAGAAAACAATTGAATTTTGATCGTAATAAGAATGTGATGATGTTAGATCAATCAACCGAATTGCGGATTAGGTAGCAAGCAAACAGATGTAAAATTTGAGATAATCAATTAGTTCTTTATTGATCGGAAGATGAAAAATGGGTACAAAGTTGCGGTTTTTACAATCAATTCTCTCATAATTCTCTTAGCTACTCTAAGGTTTTTTTCGCCTCCCTCATTGCTTCTTTCCCACTTCACTTTCATAGTTCCGCGTATCTTCCTTCAGTTCTGTTTTCTTCTCCCGGCTTCTCGGATTTTGTTGCCAACTTCTCTCCTATTCTTTTGCGTTCCATTACTAGCTCGCAATGCACCGGTGTTTAGTGACGTCGAAGGATTTAATTTGTGGCCCAATTGGCGGCCCATCATCTTTTGCGGACTTAGCGAGCTAAATAGCTTATTGGGCCGAGCTAATCGAGGCCTGGTATCAACAGTTGCCCCCCAGCTTTCCTAGCTAGTTTGCTAGGAAAGTTGTTGCGATATTATTTGTGATTTGTGCTTCTCGTGTATTAGACTTCGTGGTTTGAATTTTGAAACTTTGGATTGAATTTCATCTGATCACCTTAAACCTATCGTCAATGCTTCTTCTTTGCCTATAAATAACAGCTTCTAGGCTAGATTCCCCAACGCCTTCTTTCGCCGCTTCAGAGTTATTACTCTGTGTCAGACGCCGTTTCATTTTCCCAAGGTAATGTCTCTCTCTCCACGCCACTTGCGCCTATACTGATTTACTTTTTTTTTTAAACGGTCACCTGTTGCCTCACTTTATTGTCGAACCAGTTGGAATTCCCTTTCTCTTATTTCTATTTATTTGCTACGATAGGATCCGTCTTGTTTTTCACGCTTATTGAACGTTTTCTTTAGCAATTTCTCCTTCTTCCTTCTTCATTCTATTACTCGTTTTGTCTTTCTCTCTCGTACGATCATGTCGTCCTCCTGCGAGTCGAACCACCTTAGCCCTTTATCTCCCGATGCAGATCACTTTTCACGGCTGCAACTTGGGGCCCTAACTAATGGGTCTCTCAGGGAGTTTCGATCTCGCCATCATATTCCGGTGCGCATAGATCTTCGCCTTCCGACTTTCCCGGAGGACGTTCCTTCTCATTATATGTTTGGGTCTACGCTATTTCGATGTTTGCAACCTCATCTTCCCGATTCCTCCCCCATTGCTTGAATTAATGCACTCGCTTGGTCTTTCGCTTTTTCAATTGACGCCGTCCTTCGTCCATCTCGTCGTTGCTATCTTTACTTTGGCTGCGGAATGCAAGAGGACAATATGCCCTGTGATTTTCCAGCAGTTATTCCAAGTCAAGCGCTCTGGAGGTCGTCCATACTCTTACGTCGTTCCAAGGAAGGGGGTGACGATCATAACTGGGCTCCCTTACCACGAGGATGGTTGAAGGGATTGGTTTTTTGCGTTTAACCCAAACGAATCCTCAATCGGATCTTTCCCGCTAAGCAAGATTATCTCAACAAAGCATAGCGAGATTGGTTAGAGTCGCTTGGTTGCTAGCTTTAATTATTTTTTTACTAGTTTGGATTATTGTCGAACTGACTTGTTTATTGTTTTGTTTTTTTTAGTTCGCTTTGAACCGGTTCTCTCCCCTGAAGCATTGCGGGCTTTAGTGCACCGTTTAAATCGCTGCGAGACTGATTTGAGCTGGTTTACACCCTTGCGTGTTCGTCGAGCTTTCTTTCCAATGCCCCTTCTCCTCTCGTATCCAATGGGAAATCTTGTTACGTCATCCAGTAAAGAGTCTAAGGGTTCAAAGCCTCCGAACCCCCCAGCCCGACGTAACAAGGGTTGGTTCCGTTATCTTTATTTTGTCTCCTTGTTATGCTTTTTTATTATTATTTTGGTTGCATTGTCTTAACCTAATTGATTTGGTATTTCGTTCCTTTTGAGGGTCGAAAAGTTCCTCTTCCTCCTGTAATTAGAACGTTTGGACTCGTTCTCCGGATCGAGCTGTCGAGAAAGACATTGGCTCTTCTGGTGTCCGCGCTATTGACGATGCTGATGATTCGGAAGATCACCAGGTTGGGTCTCCGGCTCAAGGTATGGACGTTTCTCCTCCTGCCAAGGATGAAGCCAGTGAGCCATCACCAACGCGAGCTCGTGCTCATTCTCCAAAAAATGACAGAGCGGATAAACAAACCCAAGACACCACTAGCTCAGGGAGCTCGTCCAAGTTTGCTTGGGAGTTTAAGCACGATCGCAAGATCCCTGTGATTGAGGATCGTCGTAGCATAGGGATTTTTGGTTCGCCACTGCAAGCCGAG
This sequence comes from Lepidium africanum, assembly GCA_900406405.1. Taxonomy (NCBI): domain Eukaryota; kingdom Viridiplantae; phylum Streptophyta; class Magnoliopsida; order Brassicales; family Brassicaceae; genus Lepidium; species Lepidium africanum. The sequence goes on from OVAX01002549.1 coordinate 13,297, forward strand.
GAACTGCTCAGTTCTTTTTTTTGACAATATGAAGCGCAAAGAAGATTACACTAATGTGGCACAAGCCGTCGGATACGTAAGTTTCCTTTACTTTCTTATTGGCCTTCATGTCATGTCTCTTCTGCTAATTTTTGTTTTCCCTTTTTTTTAGGTGATGGGCACCATCAATAAGCTCGTCGTGGATTATGACTATGATGTGAACCATCTGCCTCTTCCAAAAGAGTCTGAGCGGTCAATTTGCGGTCTGGTTGATACAATTCATGATATAAACCGTAAGATTCTGGATCGAATCGCTGAGGTTGATCAGCTCAAGGTCGAGATCGTCAAGCTTAAAGAATAGCTCGCAGAGGCGGAGACTATTGCAGCTAATTTCTCAAGTGCTCTTGGCGAGGAGAAAAAGATGATGAGTGCAGCGTGTTGCAAGGCTGTTTCTAACGCTCTTCGAGCTGTTAGGGAAGAATTTGCCATTCCAAATCCGTCATGTGTGCACAAAAGCTAGGATCTCGCTAATTAACATGATCAACCATGGCTCGCTTTCGATTAAAGAGCCCGAGGCGAGGTACAAGAATGAGGAACTCAAACTAGACGCCATGGAGGATAAATTTCAGCTTCTTGACGCTAGTCCCGGGCTACATCGTTCTTCTTCAGATGACTCTGGTGACCGCATGGAAGTTGATGCTGACGGGATTCCTTCTGGAGTCAACTAGTTTGGCAGCAATCTTGGAAAGGCTACCTCGCCTAACCGCCGCGTCGATTAGAACTCCTTTTGTTTCCTTTAGACATTTTTATTTCTTTCTGTTCGTTTGAACCCTTTTTGATGTTTTTGTCTTTGCAATGACATTCGCTTAGTTTTAATTTAATCGTACTCGTTATGAGGTTCTTTATTATTTTCCCCTTTTTAGTGCGCTTTAATCGTAGGCAAATTTGCATGATTATCGTAGTACTCGGCCGAGCATTTTTTTATTTGCAATTCGTCTCATTTTACTTTATATGTTCCCTCTTTTTGGCGGGTTTACTTTCAATTATTAGAAGCATTGGAAGATTTTTTTTCGATGCTTGGTCAATTTGAGATACAGGGTTTGTTATCAGTGATAGAAGAAGATCATGAAGAATTTTTTGTTGAAGAACAAGTAACAAAAATGGGAAAAAAAGTCAAACAAAAGACTTGTGCAAAAGATCCGAAGTGGGATTTGAAAGATAGAAGAGCTAGGAGCTTGCTTGGTCAATGTCTTACAGATACAATACTTGAGGAAAGTAATGAATGAAACTACAGCCTACAAACAGTGGAAAGCTTTGGAAAGAGATTACCAAACCAAGACTAAAGCAAATCGGATCTATCTAAAGAAACAATGCTCATGTTTCAGAATGGATGAGGATAAAACAATTGAAGAAAATCTTAAATTGGTTAATGATCTTGAGAGCTTGAATGTTATTATTCAGGATGAAGATCAAGCCATTGTTGTGCTTAACAGTTTGTCGCCGTTGTTTGATCCATTGGTTCACACCTTGCAGTTTGGAAATGCTAAAGATACATTGACTATGAATGACGTCATTACCGGAGATGGAATGGAATCAAATCTCATCCAGAAAGGCCAATTGTATAAAAGAAATGGCACAACAGAAGGTCTGATAGTGGAGAATAGAGGAAGATCAAAGAGCAGAAACAACGAACGAAGTGGTAAAGGGAGATCTAAGAGCAGAGGACGTTCAAAATCTAAGGGTAGGCAGAACAGTAATGTTAGAGCTTGTTGGATTTTTGGTGATGCAAATCATTGGAAGAAAAACTGCCCACAGGGAAATCAAGACAAGAAAAAGGATTCTGCAAGCGTTACAGTCATTGATACAGAATCATCAGCATTTACAGTGAGTTTGGTTGCAGCTACAGATGAATGGGTTTTAGATTCAGGTTGTACTTATCATATAACGCCTAAGAAAGATATGTTTATGGATCTGGTGGAGCTTGAACGGAATAAGGTATGTATGGGTCATGATACATACTACACAGTTAAAGGCATCGGAAAGCTTGTCATTAATAATGCAGATGGTTTAACAGTTACTCTTGATGAAGTCAGATATGTACCAGAAATGAGCAGGAATCTAATATCCTATGGTCAATTAGAGTTGATTGGTTGCAATTACAAAGGTGAAGATTTTAAGATACAATTTTTTCGGAATGGTAAAAAGTTTCTGTCAGGAACCTACGAAATGGTCTTTACTACTTAGATGGTAAAGTTAATTCTTCATAAACAAATGTTGCAAGAGTTGATTCAGACCCAACTATGAAGTGGCACCAGATACTTGGTCACATGGGGAAGAGGTCAATGGAAACGTTGGTAAAGAAAGGATGTTTAAAAAGGAATGAAGTCAAATATTTAAGCTTATGTGATGCATGTGCAATGGGAAAAATTCACATAAAAGGTTTTCAAAGATCAAAACATACATCAAAAGGAATCTTAGACTACATTCATTCAGACCTATGGAGTTCACAAAACACAACTCCAAGCATTTCAGGTGCTCAATATTTCATCACATTCATAGACGACTATTCAAAGAAAGTTTAGATTAGCTTTCTAAGAAAGAAAAGTGATGCATTTCAAGCATTTCTATGTTGGAAGACTCTAGTTGAAAATCAAACAGGAAGGATGGTTAAATGCTTGAGAACTGATAATGGATTGGAATATTGTAATACACAGTTTGATAACTTGTGTAAAGCTTCAGGAATTAAGAGGCACAAGAAATGTGCATATACGCCGCAGCAGAATGAAGTTTCAGAGAGAATGAACCGAACTATTATGGAAAAAGTCAGAAGTATGTTATTAGATGCAGGGTTAAGTGAAGAGTTTTGGGAAGAAGCAGCTAATACAGCAGTCTACTTGATTAACAGATCACCTTCAACATCAATTGACTTTGAGATACCAGAAGAGTTGTGGACAGATTTCAAACCCGTTTACAATTACTTAAAGGTATTTGGTTGTACAGCTTATGTTCATAAAGTTTAGGAATCTGAGAGCAACAAGAGGAGTTTTATTGGGTTATGGATCAGAAGCTAAAGGGTATCGTATATGGTTAATTGAAGAAAAGAAGCTTGTTATAAGTAGGGAAGTAATCTTCAATGAAGAAAAACTGTACAAAGACCTATGTGCAGAAACTCTAACAGATCAAGTGAAGATTCAGGATTCAGAAAAGAAATCAAAGAAGCATGTAACTTTCAGAACAGAGATAGAAAAAGTGTTGGGAGAATCAGCAACGGGCACGAGAGAGGAAACAGTATCAGATTTAGGTGGAGAAAGTTCAGGGTATGTTCCAGAGAATGATAGTGAGGGAAATGGTCAAAGTGAATCAGAAGCAGAGGAAGAATCAGGGAATGAGTCAGTGGATAGAGAGCTTACGAATATGGATACTGATTCTAGTTATAGTTCTAAACTTGAGGACTACTTACTAGCAAGGGACAAGAAGAGAAGGGAAATAAACCACCATCAAAGTATGAAGATACTGATTTTGTTGCCTATGCTCTATCTTGTGCAGATGAGATAAATGTTGAAGAACCTAAGATATTTATGGAAGCACGGAAAAGTAAAGACAGAAAAAAATGGACTTTGGCGTCATATAATGAAATGGATTCATTAATCAGAAATAATACTTGGGTATTAGTTGATAAACCTAAAACTCAAAAGGTTATTGGGTGTAAATGGATCTACAAGTTAAAACCCAGAATACCAGGAGTTGAGAAACCTAGACACAAGGCTACGTTGGTGGTTAAAGGGTATGCACAAACAGAAGGTATTGACTATAATGAGGTGTTTGCACCTGTAGTTAAGCATACTTCTATCAGATTACTATTGTCAATAATGGTTAATTTTGATATGGAGCTTGAACAACTAGACGTTAAAACAGCTTTCTTACACGGCACTTTACAAGAAGAGATATACATGACTCAGCTTGAAGGTTACGTGGTTAAAGGGCAAGAGCAAAAAGTATGTTTACTTTAAAAAATCCCTATATGGCCTAAAACAATCACCTAGAGAGTGGAATCAGAAGTTTGATACATTTCTATTAGGCCAAGGTTTCAAGAAGAGTGAATTTGATCCTTGTGTTTACTATAAAGGAGAGTCACTAATTGACAGAGTGTATCTACTTCTATATGCTGATGACATGTTAATTGCTTCAGTGAATCTTAAACAAATATAAGGATTAAAGAAAGAGCTAAGCACAAAGTTTGAAATTAAAGATTTGGGTCAAGCCAGGAAGATACTTGGTATGGATATACACATAGACAGAGATAAAGGTATTTTAGTCCTATCTCAAAGCAATTATATCAAGCAAGTTATCAAACTATTTGGAATAAGTGATGTAAGGTCAGTACAGACACCACTAGGATCTCATTTTAAACTACAAAATTTGACACCATAACAAGAGAAAGAGCAAGAGACATGGAGAGATAACGTACCTTATGCTACGCAATTGGGAGTCTCATGTACACTATGGTAGGATCACGCCCAGATCTCGCTTACGCAATTGGTGTTGTTAGTCGTTACATGTCAAATCCAGGAAAGGAGCATTAATTAGCAGTGCAATAGATTCTAAGATATCTCATAGATACTGTAGACATGAATCTAACATTCAGAAAACATTCAGAATTCAAGGTAAAAGGATTCTGTGATACAGATTATGCAAGTGATAGAGATAGATGCAGATCAATCACAGGATATGCTTTTACATTTGGAGGTAATACAGTAAGTTGGAGATCAAGGTTACAGCAAGTAGTGGCACTTTCAACAACAGAATCAGAATATATTGCTTTATCCGAAAGTAGCAGAGAAGCAGTATGGTTGAAAGGTATCATAGAGGAATTGAGATTTAAATAAGAAGCAGTTTAAATCTACAGTGACTCACAGAGTGCTCTACATCTAGCTAAAAATCGTATGAGTAGTGAAATGATGAAGCACATCAAAGTCAAATACAACTCATACGAGAGCCATAGAAGGAAAAGAAGTAACAGTTCTGAAAGTTCATACATCAGAGAATCCAGTATACACTATGACTAAAGTGTTACCTTTGCAGAAGTTCTTTACGTGTATGAAGGATCTAAACATGGAAAAGGCATGAGCTTAGCTCAGGGAAGGGTTTCGTAGTCGAAGATTTGTCTATGAAACCATTTGAGCACATCATAAGTTGAATTGATTTGTCTTGCATGTTCTTGGCTTTGTGAGAGATGGTGTTTCTTTCAGGTTTCAAGGTCGAAGAGCAAAGCTGAAAGCTGGAGACTTTCAGAGATTTGAGGTCACGGATGTTCATGAAGGATTTTTTCACGGTGGAGTTGCTCAGAGTTCGACAAGGAAGAGGGATTATCGGACTCGAGGTGGAGAATTGTGAATGTCGATTCCGATTTTCTACAAGTCAATGTTTATGGGCCAGATTTGAAGCCAACAAAGTAATAAAGAAGAGATCCAGCTCATCTAAGAATCAGATTCGTGTTGGGCCTATTTTTGAGTCGAAGCCCATTATTACCTTGTACTCTGCAACATAAAAAAATTATGTTAGTTGACTATAAGTCACTTCTTCTTCTTCATTGTAAAGTGATCCGAAATCTGTAACTTAGAACAACAACCAAGAATATAGTGAATTTCCAGGGTCAAGAGAGATGTACTCTATTATTGGATGAACTCTATAATCATGTCTTGCATCATCTTCTTCTTCATACTCTTATCGACTTTTCATTCTTTAATCTTCTTTCTCAAATTTTGTTTCAATCGGAAATTCAAATTAGTTCAAGCTTAATCATCTAAAAGTGGGATCGATTTTACTTGAGTAAGTCTGCGAGGTTTCTTTCACAAATACCACAACTTTAATTGAAAATGATTTAGCTTTCTCCTAGTATTGAAAAAAATGTAGAAATGAAAAATACTGCTTTGAATCCGAGTACATTAAGATCGTAGTTTTTAGTTTTTTAAAAATGTTAATAAATGATAAAAAAAAATTAAAATTTTTAGTTTGAAGCTTTTTTATCTAGTCATCTCATGTATTTTAAATTATATTTGTGACTACTATGTAAGATAAATTTTCTCTATTTTTAATCATCAATAGTAATGCTCGATTTTGTGACACATATAAAAGAAAGAAACATAACTCTCTTTTTTTGAGGCTTCTTTATCTAGCTACCTCATGCTTTTTAAATTGTTTCTTTAACTGTCATGTAAGATTATAAACATTTTTTTATATATTTAATCCTCAATAGTAACGCATCATTTTGTGAACCATATAAAAGAAACATAACTTATTTCTTTCATTTGAGACCTTCTAATCTAGCCACCTCACCTTATGCATTTTAAGCTGTATCATTTACTGCCACGTAAGATTATAAATTTTTTTCTTATTTTTTATTTATCACTAGTAACACTTGATTTTGTGACCCATATAAAAGAAACATAGCTTATTTTTTTCATTTTGAGGCCTTCTTATCTAGTCATCTCATTCATTTAGTTTTACAAGTGATTGTCCCGTAAGATTATAATATTTTCCCCATTTTTATCCTCGATAGTAACACTCGATTTTGTGACCCATATAAATGAAATATAGCTTATTTCTTTCATTTTGAGGCTTTCTTATCTAGCAATCTCATGCATTTTAAGTTGTATATGTGACTGTCACATAAGATTATAAAATTTTCCCTATTTTTTATCCTCATTAGTAACGTTCGATTTTATGATACACGTAAGAGAACATAGCTGATTTCTTTAATTTTGAGGACTCCATATCTAACTACTTCATGTATTTTAGGTTGTATCATTTACTGCCACGTGAAATTATAAACCTTTTCTCTATTTTTCATACTTAATAGTAACGCTCCATTTTATGAACCATCAAGGAAATATAACTTATTTCGTTCATTTTGAGATCTCATTATCTAGCCACCTCACCCATGCATTTTTAGTTGTATCATTTACTGCCACGTAAGACAATAAACATCTTTCCTATTTTTTATCCTCAATAGTAATACTCGATTTGTGACTCATATAAAATAAACATAGCTTATTTCTTTCATTTTGCAGCATTTTTATCTACCCATCTCATGCATTTTTAAGTTGTAATATCTATGAGTGGCACGTAAGATTATAAATTTTATCCCATTTTTTATCGTTAATAGTAACGCTCAATTTTTTGACTCATATGAAACAAACATAGCTTTCATTTTGAGGCCTCCTTATCTAGCCATCTCATGCATTTTAAGTTGTATCATATACGGCCACGTAAGATTATAAATATTTTCCTTATTTTTTTATCCTCAGTAGTAACACTCGATTTTGTGACCCATATTAAAGAAACATAACTTATTTCTTTCATTTTGAGGTCATCTTATCTAGTCACCTCATGTGTTTTAAGTTGTATCATTTACTGCCACTTAAGATTATAAATCTTTTTCTTTATTTTCTTATCTTCAATAGTAACGCTCAATTTTGTAACCCATATAGAAAAAACATCGCTTCTAGTGTTTCTCTGCCTAAGACTCCCTATGTGAACGATTCATCAATTATTTTGATTTCATTGATTTTAATATAGACTTCTTTTCATGGAATGAAAAAAAAAAAAAAAACCGTCCTTGGAGAGCCGATTAGTTTCATTGAAATCCCAAATTAATACTCTGATGTCGGAAGTATATGAGCAGCACACCAAGGTAACAACAGTTTTTCTACTCTTGGTGTTCAAATTATAAGAAATATGTCATATTACTATGTAATTCCTTTTCAGGTCCATGCGTTACAGAAATTTGATGGAATTTGAATTTCATCGCAGTGTTAACCGTAAGATTTCAATTAGTGCAAAAATCTCTCGTGTGGAACGTTTCAAAGCAGAGCATGCCCTGCTTTGCTTTGCTTTGGTTCTTGTTATCTGGTTCCTTGGTTTGTTTCTGTTCTTAATTCCCAATTACTATTTTAATTAGGCTTTGAAATTTTATTATTTATTTTTTACCAAATGGATCGTTTCGACTGTTAAAATCTGACATAATTCTCAATGAATTAGTGGCACTAACTCTGATGGTCAGAGTACCAAAAATGTCGATCAGACCCAACTCATCTATTCTTGTTAACCGAACTCTATTTCGGACCAAAAAAGCATGACCACAAAGACATAACCAACAGAACAGAGATCGAGGGAGACATAAACTGGTCAAAAATTAGAGTTCGGGTCCACAAGAATGGACGAATTGGGTCTGATCTAAACATTTTCTGGTCTGTAAATACCGACCATCAGAGTTAATGCCACTGATTTATCGAGAGTTATGTCAGATTTCAACAATTCAAAATCAGACCAAGGAACCCGATCATAAGAACCAAAGCGAAGCAGTGCATGCTCAGCTCTGAAACATTCCCACACGAGAGATTTTGCACCAATTGAAAATTCTATGATTAAAACTGCTAACTTCATATTTTAGCAGAACCTTAAAAAGGGAAATCACTCTTACTCTTAATTGAAGATGGTGGGCTCTCTTGGATTGTACAGAAAACCAAAACTAAAACTGCAACCATCAGATGAAATATCGAATTAGCTCTCTGTCATTTGAGTATAATGAGCTTAAGCGACAGGTAAAACCTCAAAAACACTTTTCTTCCGGTTTAACTTGGTTCTCAATTGAAATATAGGAGGTCCTCAAAAGCTCTTCCCCTTTCAGCGTGAGGTCAAACATGGTAAAAAGCGCCATGAGAGTGCTACTTGATAACCTTGTGAAGAGCTTTGAAAGGAACGTGAAGAGTAGTAACAGCTTAAGCTTCAAGAGTTAACTGAGCCAGCAAAACAAATAGAAAGTCTCTTTTGTTTAGATGTATGTTTTTAACTCAAAACTCAAAAAAGCAATGAGTTCCGAAGAATAAACATCTAATTTGTAGTGTAAAAACCTTACAATAAAGGCTAATTCAAAATTTCTTATCTCTACACTTTCAGAGCTGTTCATCACCTTCATTTACTACCCCAAAAATTTTCCTCCTCACCTAAAAAATTTCGCTAATCAAAAACAATCTTCCGAACCTAAATCCCACTTTTCTAGAGATCTACCGTATTACCATTATAAAACTTGAAGCAGATCCCTCCAACCGAACCAGCTTTTACATCGAGAAAGAATAAAGGTGTCATCACTTGACATGTGAGTGAGTGAGATCAATTGTTTGTCCATTCTAAGAGCTGAAGCTTGACTAATCCATATCAATTTTCAGTATCTCAGCTGATTGTGTCTCTGTTTCACTTCTCACTCTTCGGTAAAACAGAACATATGCAGCCGAGCTTTTGATTTCAGATTCATTTACAGATGAAACATGACTGTCATCGAAATGGTACCATTTGTTGTCATCAATCAACTGCAAGAAGATTGACACATATGATCAGGGAAAGAACTCAACAGAAGCATTAAAGTATACTTGAATAGGAAGTCTAGTGTATTATGATGCATTTATGAAAATGCACAAGTAAAAAGCAAACCAATTAGATAGTAAGGACCAATTAAGTCACTAACCTTAGCGTACGCAGTGTAGTGACCACCACCAAGTCCACCATAATGATTACTAACGGCATACAGTTCATATAGATATGACTGGCCATTCTTGTTTTTAACGTACTTGCTCAAGTCTAGATCGTGAATTGGAAAATTCACAAATGTATCAATCTTGTTCTTGTGATATCTGCTATAGGTGAACCTTTTTAGATGGAATACAAGTATATCTGGCAACTTCCACAGGTCTAGTTTTTTGTTGGCTTGTCTGTGTTCTTTGCACCCCGGACAAAACCTGGTTCAGAATGGTGAGAAAGATGGTCAAAACTTCAAATTCAAATGAATAGATCAGCTTATTAGTTACAATTTTGAGATACGAGCTATACCACATGTCATCCGGACCCAGAGGCTCTTCTGCCAAAAAGGCCTCCAAACACGAAAACAGAGATATCGCTTCTTGCCTTGTTTTCTTTGCAGAGAAACTTGTTTTATGAACCTCGGGAAGGTCACTCATGTAGCTAGAATCATATTCTTCATGCTCACCCTCATTCCACTCGATTAAAACCCTTGTAATGGCACCAGGCTTTACAGCCGATTCAGACTGAAGTGGTTTGAAGTTCATACAGCGTTCATCTGTCAAAAAGGTTCTAAAGGATAATTCTCTATTAGGTGCATCGTCTATCTCAGTATCTGGGGATGATAAACTGTTAGATGTTTCTTCAGCAGCAGTATCTAGAACGTGGCCATTTTCACATCCATTATGAATCTCAGATGATGAATGAACCCTGTGCAGAGGTGACAGAAATCCAGAGATAACTTCATCAATGTCAGCTCCACTTAGTGCTTCTGTGTTGACATAAGTGACAAAAGGAGTTCCGAAAAGCTTCGGGTCTCTCCCTCTAGTACTCTCCAGAACAGCCCTGTGGAATCCAAGATTTATAAGCCATACAGCTGAAACCGAGAGAGAGCCATAAAAAAAAGAACTCTTGAGTTATAAATGAAACCAAGTATGCTCACCTTTCCTGCCGTCCATGAAGGATTTCGAGTTTTGCTTTTCCTTTACCTAATTCTTTTTGCATCTGATTCAACCGATATGCCACAATATGCTCATCATCTTTTATCACACTCAGTGACTCCAAGGGGTTATCAAAATATCTAAAGATCTTGTGCTCGTAGACCTGAGAGAATAATTCTACACATTAATCAGGGATTTCACTAATAAAAAAATAATAAAATATATAAACAAATCTCTAAACAAAGATGAAGGAAATATACTAACAAAACCGACGAACACGCCAAAATCATACCTCCGCAAGTAAAAGGCTCTCAGCATCTGTTAAGCAGCAAGCAGTACCTAAGGCAGTAATGAGATCTCTACACGATCCATGTTTAGGCACTGTTACAGTGTATGGCATTGGAAGACGACTTCCATCGCAATAAAACACCGTAACTGTCATTGCTCGTGTAAGTGTTGATGGCAAAGGTAAAGACAAGTACATGAAAGGGTCAAAAGTGATTGAGATTTTTCCGCAAACTGGACAAACCAGAGTTGATTTGTATTGACCCTGAAAGAAATTGAATACACCATAAGAAATGGTCAGAAAACTTAAATACAGAATCTTTTCAGATTTGTATGAAAAAGTAGAACCAGATGAACATTCAATGGAAGAAGCGATTAAGAAAAGGTAATGGATAATTACTTGGCAGACGTTAACTATTACGGAATCATTTCGGGCCTTATGATAATTCCAAAGCTCTTCAGCAACCTCATCATCCGGACGAGAGTCGGACTCTTTAAGTTCAATGTAAGGCTTTCGTTTTACCTTATTCAAATCTTCATGAAGCCCATCTAATAAGAAAGCAAGCAGTTCCTGAAATAAAGAGACAGAAAACGAAGTATTATTTTTACCATCAAAGAAAAAAGCCAAGAACAAAAACAATGCCCAGAACGAAGATATGTCTCAATTATGCACCATTATACATATCAGAGGAAATGACTAACTTGAGAATCGTGCTGATTGTAACCACTAAACTGTGGAGCAAATCTAGCCAATTTTGTCTTAAAAGAGCGCGGTGCAACTGCGTTCCTTCCGGAAGACCACAACTTCTTCAATAGATCACCAAACGCGATAGCAAGCTCACCCTGAATTATTGAGTATTAGAAAGTATATTCAGCATGCCTGTGAATACCTTCACATGAGAATAAAATCGACATAATATATATTAAGCACTTACACACATTCCCAAAGGATTATCTCTATTGATGTCGGCACTGTAATCTTGCAAGAAGTACTCAACAATTGGAGGTGTGTGGGCCAAACATTGAAGAGCACTATTCATGAAGCAGGTATTTCCCAAATTACTCAATCCTGCTAATCCTCCCTTCTCTTCTTTTCCAAGATTACTTGAAGAGTCGCAGCTGTCATTTCCAGAAGCGATTCTCGGAAAGAGACTAAACTTGGACGTGGTGGAATGCCCATTGGATAGGGTAGGGCCCCCAGCAATTGTAACACGCGACCTTGAAGGTTCGAGAGGTACCAGAGCTTGCTCATTTCCTGCCGAGCTCATTGCACATTGAGAAGAAGAAAACGACCCATCAACTTCAAGAAGAATCTGCATGGATGTCAAAAAAAAAAATTTGATTGTAAACATGAGTAAGTTAACTGAGGTTCAGTTTGAGTCACAGTAAAAGAATTCAAGAGGCATGTATTATCAAACAAGTTCCTCTCAACAATAACTTTGTCAGCAAAGATACCAGAAAATGACCTAAAACCATTATGACAAATTGTAAGGCAAGTGACAAAAGTAATTCATCTAGATTTGTACAATGTAAGTACCACATACAGTTCTCTAGATACTTACATCTTGGTCCATCTGAAGGCTTGACTCTTCAAGGCTTTTGTTAGATGAAGGATCCAAGAGTCCGTTTTTCCTCTTCTCAAAGTAATCCCAGATGTGAGCCTGCATATTCAAATCATCGTGAAGCAAAATACAGATCTCTTTAGAAGATAGTGTTTTTCCATCGTAAGAAGCTATACACAGAAATAAAACACTTTGAATGCACACCTTTTCTTGCGCTACACCTGTTATAGCACAAACCTTCTCATAAAGTTCCCTTATCGATGACTGAAACACAAACAACACATGTAAGAAAGGGACTAAAGTGGGGACAAATAGTGACAACATAGTTTTTTGGCTATGCGTAAGAACCATGATTAGGTCGATGCAAAACTAAGAGCCTGATTAGCATGATGGGGCAACTATACCTGTTTTCCCAACCTTATGGTAGTTTTATTTCCATCTCGCCCGTCTGTCAACATAAGGCAGAGTGGATAAACCTCTACACTATAACTTCTACTGTAAAACCCTTGACAGATCAACCTCCTTGGTATTGGAGGGCCTCCGTTATACCTTGAAAGAGATATAAGACAAGGTTATGCCCTTGAACGCGTATATTATTAACGATTGCACAAGAAGAGCAGGAATACAAGCAAAGACAAATGAATAAAACAGTCATGCAGCAAAATCTGGACCCTGTCCGAAGCAGATAGAAAAAGTATAAAATTAAACAAAAATCCAATCATATGATGGAAGTATAGAGGAACCCTTACCATTCAACTAGTCTTTTCCAAACTTCTTGAGGAACTAGGACGTAGTCGTCCCCTTCCACTAGCAATCTACGAAGTTGTGGATCATTAGTGTCATTATCACTTTCAATAATATCATGGTTTTCAATTGGTCCAGGTCTTGGAGCTTCCGAGGGCTCTCCACTTGAACATTCTTTTGCTGACTGCTCAACATATATCTGCCAGCTTGTGTACCACCTGCACAAATTGAAACGTTTTAATCACGACCATAAAATGGTAAATGCATTCAAGATCCACACAACACAGAGAACAAACATATGTTAATTCCTCACCTAATCTATGGAATTCACCAAAATATCAAACAGCAGATACATACACACTCAATTAAATCAATCTATCAAACAATTAGCATAAATATAAACATCAAAGGACTAAGTACTATTTATGCGGAACCCGAGAATGAAGATCATGTAAGACTGAGGTCACCAAAACGCTCAAGCAGAATCAACTAAAAAGTGAAATTAAGAGAATTGAGAATATTGTGTAGTTGAAATCCTAAGTAATGAGACCTTTTGGAGATGACGAAATACAAGTTCCCTTCTTTCAAATTATCCTCCGATTCAGTAGTTAGCTCCAATACAATACGTCGCTCTTCCTCAGGAATAGACGGAAAAACACAGACTTCGTTTTCATTCATGAAATCAGAGCTAGGAATCGTCATCTTCAGAAGATAACTGATCAAAAATGGCGACAAAGAGGATCCAAGATCCACCAATTCTACACGAAACCTCTGGACTTAACGGGATCAATTGAAACAGAGGAAAAAACGGCAAGTCCGGAGAATCAAAAAGGACAATATATGTTCAGATAAAGGAACATAAATGGCGCGAATAAAGGGAAAAAGAATTGAGGAGGAAACCTAGATTGGAGGAGAAGAAGAGAATCAGACAGAGACGGAGACAAGAAGAAGGTGAGAGAGACAAGTCTTGTTGGATTCACGATCCCATTTTATGGTCTGTGGTGTTTCCAATTAACAACGGCCAATTTCCAAAGCACTAATACCAATTTCCAAAAAAATTTCTTTTTCCTCTATGAGTTCGTATTTTTGGAATTTGTTACAACTTAATAAAAATGTGATTTATTTTAGAGATAATTGCAAAACTAGTTCAAATAAAATATGAAAATTACAAATTTAATCATTTGGCATATGTGAACAGTAGATGAGGTGTGGAAGTTACAAAAAAAATTTCATGGTTTTGAAATAATTATAATAATGTCATTATGATTTAATTTTTCTAAATAATCAAAAAAAAATTTCTCCATCTTTTTCTTCGTTGAACGAAAAAAGAAAAAATGAATTTTTAAACTTTTGTTGTGTTTTTGTGTTGATTTCTTAAAGTTTTAAGTAATCTATACTTATCTTCATCACTCCTCTAAGGTATGAGTTTATTAGCTTCATTTTCACGAAAGTTCACAACTCCAAAATTGCATATTTTCCATATAACTCGAATTTGAGGGTTTTGTTGAGTGAGTTGAGTTGCGTTGTGTTGAATATTGGTTGAGTATCTTGAGAACACATGATTACAAGGTTAATGAGTTAATTTTGAAACTTTTGAAATTTTCGAAATGTTAGGTTGAAAATGATGAACAGTGACGAAAAACCTACATAACAGCAATCGAAAACCTACATAACAGCAATCGAAAACCTACATAACAACAATCGAACACCTACATAACAGCAATCGAAAACCTACAAAACTTGACTTCAAACCTACATAACAGCAATCGAAAACCTACATAACAGCAATGACTTCAAACCTACATAACAGCAATCGAAAACCTACATAACAGCAATCGAAAACCTACAAAGCTTACTTCAGACCTACATAACAGCAATGACTTCAAACCTACATAACATCAATGACTTCAAACCTACATAACAGCAATCGAAAACCTATATAACAGCAATCGAAAACCTACATAACAGCAATCGAAAACCTACAAAGCTTGACTTCAAAC
>OVAX01002550.1:0-24687 GCA_900406405.1 Lepidium africanum
TGAAGGTGGTAGGTGTTGAATGTGGTAGGTGTTGAAGTTTGGACTTCATGGAACCTTCAGTAATTCTCAAACTTAAGAGCCTTTTCTTTATTCATCAGTAACGCAATATTTATCCTTAAACTTGACCTTAATTTTTACGTAGAAGATTAAATTAGGATTTAAGATGATATCGAATTTTCATTCTAGCCATAATAAATTTATGATAATCCAATCGAATCTTGTTTGTTGGTTTACTCAGACAGTTTATACTAACAACTGAATATACCATAATTTTTCTTGAATCCACATTCAAATGCCACCATTCATATTTTGGAATGGGTTTTTAAGAAAATATATGTCTTGTTAGATGGTGATATATCGGAAGTTGAAAATCACTCTAACCTAATATATATGATCTAAAAATCAATCCATTTATTACCAATTTGTTTTGAATTAGAATTCCTATATCGATCCAATTATGTAATAAACATGTGAATGTCACTATTGTTGTATCCTTATGCTCTTTATGAATGTCCCACTCTCAATAAAAACACATTCCAAAACGCTAATCGTAATCCCCAAACACACTTCATATTAGCGGCTGCTACTATATATCATGATAAGATTCTGTCCTATTGAAAGAGAAAGAAAAAAGCCCATGAAACTATTTTTATCAAAGTCTGTGAATTCAGACTTTTATCACATGTCGATCCAATTATTGCTATTCCCTTTTTATTTTTACTTTCATTTCCATACTACACCTTTGGATTGATTCTTGTCCTCCATAAGCTAAAAATTTAATAAATTTTTCATATTCTGATTCGAATTTCTTTAGTTATTGTTTATTTCTTTGCATTATTCACAAGTACTTTTCAGCAAAGCATTGCCAAGCTGGTTTGATGCTTTCTTTCTTTTTTATTTTATTTTATTTTATTTTCCTTCTTTTAAAAAAAAAATATTCTCTGTCATACTCTGAAAAAAATGACGACTTATAATGACGTCAAAAATAATAATTAGTACTATTTACTTACGAGCAATTTTTTATTCATTTAACTAGATTTATATTTCAACGTCAGTGTCAGAATGTATTGTGTATGATTATTATAAATCAAATCTAACAACCTCGTTTTCATAAGCAACTATCTATTTCAAAATTAAACGAATAAAACAAGGCATATATTGCTTAACGTATAGATCAAAATGCTTCAGAATAACAGATTGAAAATGAGAATCATAAAATAAAATATGATTAATTTTTGAAAAAAAATATGAACTTTTGAATGGAATAGCACATGGATAACTCATTCCCACGTGAAATCTAATCCAAGAACACGTGCCTTTCCACAGAGGTCGGTTTCTCTGACTTATTTGATTAGTTTCAGTTTTTAGCAGATTATGAAAAATTATAAAATAGTAATTTCAAAATTCAAAGAAGTCTAAATTGTGTGAATTTGAGCATAACTAGATGCTCACTTTGATTCCCAACGTAAATATCCTTTGGTTTCTAGTAAATAAACATAATTATGACGTTTTTTATGTGATAATTACAGTATTTATAATTATTTTATTGAGTTTTAATATTATTCCTTCGGACACTTATTTTGTTCTATGTAAAACCCATGTCTTGGGATATGGTTCCATTTGCCGAGCATTTTGTAATCAATCGGTCAGCTCTCAGCTCCCAATTGTAAGAATATTTATTTTATATTTCATCATATTATTATGATTTTTGTTTTGGATTTTCTTTTAGGAACAATGCAACGAATTTTTTCATATGTACGTTGATTATGAGATATTTTGTGTATTTATTGTCAACTTTATTCATTACAGATTGTATAATAATATCATGGAATTTCAGTACATGGAAATATCGAAACTCGTATTTATAAAAGATATAATAATAGGTAATTATATGAATTATGCAAAAATCGTATATGTATATAAAGGGAAAAATGAAATAGTAGTTACTCTAGTTCTATTATATAATGAGAAGAATTAATATATCCAATGTACTTTAGAATCTGTAGATTAATTCTGATTAATATGGTTTTAGATTTGGTTTTAAAAAAATGAAAGGTTACTTTTATAAAAAATTTAATGAAAATAAACATGTTTTGTTTAGATTAATCTAAAAATCTCTACTTGAAATATTTTGCTATCACTTAGTAAATTTGGGCACTGCAATATTTAGGCACGAATCCGTACCTAATTTGAAATTATTATAATTATCGTTACTAATGTTACTTATGTAATGTATATAATATTCGTGCCCTTAACAAAAAAATGTATATATTATTCGTGTATACGTTTATCTAAGTGACGTCATTGTATGCCTCCTCGAATACAAACATGTTTTAAGAAATGGGGACCGTTAATTACGTTTAAACAAACCACACCTTTAAATATTTCTTATGTTTAAACTTACTTATTAAAGATAATAATAATAAATGTGAAATAAAATATCTTGTAGATGTCATTATAATAACAGATAGATTCACAGTGAGCTTTAAAATGACTCGAACCATCCTGGCAAAATCTGTGACCACTTCCTTTAAACCTAAAGTCTCCATCAATGACAGTCTCTCGTATCAATACTTTTAGCTAGAGACCTAATTTTTATATTTTTATTTCTTTTTGTATTACAATATATATTTCATTTCTTTTTACCTTTGTTCAAGATTATAAGTTTTGATTTTCAGACCAAAAAACAAATATATATATATATATATATGTTTTGCTCTATTTTTTGTTAGATTAAGTTTATTTACTATAGGAACATTCGCCGTTTATGGTCAATTAAGTGGATCTTTGTGAAGGTTTCGATTTTCAGGATTGAATTTGGTTTTTTGATTAGGCTTTGTCTTAGATCTACTATTTATTTTTTTCCGATTTTTCAAATATTTTAGCTTTCTATGTTAGAGATTAGTTTTCGAATTTTATCATTTATCTGTCTGTATTTGTATATCAGTTTATTCCTCTTATACTTTTTTGTCAAATGAAATGAAAGTAAACAAAAATCTAATTATAATATGGATTATATGCGAACTTTACAAATAGTGTATTGGATATAAATGAATTGCGGAGAAAATAAAGGGTTTGAAATATATATAGCTCAGTATATAGTGTTCTCATTGTATATATAGATAGCTCAATATAGTTCTCAATGTAAAAGAAATTAAAGGGTTTGAAACATATAGCTCACATGTAACATATATAGGTCCAAATAAATGTGGGAGGAAGTTGTACCTGTAAAATAATTATTTAATCATATAATTATTTTTTCTAGTTGTTGAATGATAATGATTTTCTTATCCAAAGAAACTGAGTTCCCAATCATAAGCGCTAAATGTCTCTTGACAGAAGAAAAAACAAAGAATTCTATGAGAAAAATTGAAAAATTATCGATACTTATCTATAATTGAATTGTAAATTCCTTTTGATTTTATTATAAGTAACAGATTTATTTAAAATTTTAATATAATGATAATTGAGTTCGAAGCAGAACATGTGTTTTTTCCCGTTCTGCATTAACTCTATAATGATGAGTCTGTCCTTTTGTTTTTTGCTCTCTTTTATTTAATGTTACATCGATCATCAACTCCAACATCTATGGTGTTTCTCACGGGTTTTGTTTTTTTTGTTCTTCATAATATTAAATATGACCATTGATTTTGTTATGATAATTTCTATGTTAACGACACTACATATGTCGAAAATTTTTACCAGGCTAGTCAAGAAGCTGATTCGAACACAAACACTTTGTCTTCCATCTAACAAAATATTATGGATTCGATTTTGATTATTAGTTTTAGAATATATTAGAAGTGGTACAATGATATGATCGAGGAGACATGATTCAAGTTAGAATGATGAACTGGATTGATGAACATGTTGCGGTAACGCATAGCCAAATAATTGCATGTAGAGAGACACGTATAATTCTAACAATAATATTTGTATTATTTTTCTTAAGTTTTCTAAATTTTATAGCAGTTTTTGTTTTCCTTGCAACAGATAATTTCGCACCAATTAAATTAAAGTCAGACAATTGTGGAATCTTCCGCAATTATTGCGATGGCCAAAGCTCCAATCAGATTAAAATCTAGTACTGCTCCCACTTTTACCAATTTTTCTTCCTTATTGTGATTGCAATTTCTGACGTTAATTTTTCTAATAAATAAAAATCGATAATTAAATTTAGATTGCACTTTGACTTCATTAATATAAATTTAAGTGACCAGGCACAATCGTATGTCAAACTAATTATTATTTTTTTGTTAAAGGATTTTCATGTCAAACTAATTATTCATTCTTTGACAATTAGTAAACTAAAATGTCATATTACGGTTAGAAGCATAATTGCAGTGAAAATAACCAAAAAAAAAAGTTTGAATAATATTTTTTTTGAATGATTATTAAACATATTTAAACGAGGATATGAACAAACTTACACACCCCTAAAATTCATTTTTTAAACTACTATAATGTAACGGATACGAATTGAATTCTGGTATCAAGTCATTAATTTCATAATATATGTTTTTATTATGAAAAATAAATAAATAAAAACAAATATAGGAAAAGAAATTAAAAGAATTTGGTAAGCCAAATAGGCAATAATTATTGTTATAATATGTGGCAATGCATAAAGCTGAGCTGTACATGTACCACTCTTTTCATTCATTGGTTAACTCTCTAAACTGATAGTGACACGTGTCTTAAAATGAACTGGACTTTTCTGACGTGGCACTACATTTAATCATTTGATTTGACATGTTTTACACATCATTGTCAAACAAATTAACTAATTAAGTAAGTTCCCAATCAAATTTGTTCCCACAAGACGTAATTCTATTTGTAGTTAATTTATCACGAAATTATATAGAGAAAAATAAATTGTGAATAGTTTAAAAGTCTTGTTGTCTTGACCTCCTAACAGCTTACGAGATAATTAAGAAACAAACCACTTTTTTCGTTAAAACAAATCATAATGTTAGAGGCTTATTCATTTAACTATTACTAATATTCACATAAGAAAATGAACACTATTACTAATAAACTACCTAATTAACTTTGACGTGACTATCGAGTCACCAATCCAATGTCCTTAATCAACGCACTAATGAGTTTTTTTTTCTGATTTCTCTTCATACTTATTAAACCAATAAAAACAAAGTTAATTATGTTCATCAAATGGAATTTTGATTTAGATTTTTAGTTATTTTTCACTTATAACCAATTTAGGATAAGTTTAATTAATGTTCTGAACATCTATAACACGTACGTCTAGATACATCCGAATAACATGCTGAATTGCATATATATACTTGTAAATTAATCGTATAAAACGCATGCATGAGATACATAATTGATATATATATATATATCATATAATAATATAGAATATTATAAGGTATATAAATTCAACTAGACATTGTTTATTTGACGTTTAAGAAATCCAAAGTGTTAGTTATTAATCGTTGTATAACATGCAAAAAGATAATGAATCCACTATGTAAGCATTATAACATGCCACTATATGCAAACATTCACATGATCAAGACTCAAACTTGCATTATCAATCTTACATTCTCATTTGTTTATTTTATTAATAATTTCAAGGAGGAAAAAATAGAGTTGAATAATTGGCAATGATCATAAACGATATGGGTTTCTTCAAAATGCAATCATATCGTCGTCAAGGTTAAAGTACTATAGAATGTTTCTTCTATTATACCATTATAACGTAAATGTTTGCTAAATTTAATCAACGTACGATCTTAGCATCTTAGCTAGCAAATTTAATTGAAAGGATATATAGTATATTAGCCCATGTTTTTATTTTTTACGATTGAGCTATTAAACTTATTATACTTTATAAGTATTTTTATCCAATTTTATAGCCAAAATCATTTTTCAAAATGTATAGTTTCGTTGAATCAATATTACAAATTGAATTTATATGGTTTAGTTGAATCATTAAAACATATATACTATATCGAGTAAATTGATAATTCTAATAGTCCATTTCATAAAATTCTTTTTAATCTTCCATCTCTAATGAAAACGGCGGACATTAATGCCAAAACATTAGTCATTTAAACCACAAGTTTGGGAAGAACTCGGTAAAAATAAATAAGATAAATTTGATTATATATTGAAACTTAGACTAAAAGCTACGAACAATTAACAATTCCTAAAGATTGATCACCACTATTAAGAAATGGTTTAAAAATGCAGGTCGATTTGGAATACGATGCATTGATAGGTTAAAAATGAATGGTAATTTAATTAGACTGTTAATAAAAGATTATGTGATAATTAAAAGAATAATTAAGGGAATGAGAGTGTGAAACCTAAAATATGGGCTATGTAGATAATAGATATTCATTGAAGAGAGAGAGAGAGAGAAAGAAGAGAATATGTAAAAGAGAAAATGGTGCCAGCTATGAATTTGAAGGATCAAAGCTTTCTCTTAAGCCCAAAGCTGTCATCTCTCTCTCTCTTCTTCCTTATAGTCTCTGTTTCTCATCTTCATTCACACATTCACTCTCTCTCTCCTCTCTTTCTCTCTTCACAATCACTTCTCTCTCTTTTTGAATCTTGAAGAAGCAAAGAATTTTACTGTTTTTGTTAATGATCTAATCAAAAGCTTCTTCCAAACAAACATCAATGGCGACTTATTCTAATGTTAATGGTGATAAGAAGCACTGGTGGTTCACTCAGAGAAAGGTTAGATAGTAAAACTCTTTTATTTTGATTTAAATGGAATGATTGAATTCAAAGATGTTGATAAAGTTTCTTTATTTGTTGTTTCTCAGCTTGTTGATAAGTATATTAAAGATGCAAGAACTTTAATAGCAAGTGAGGAGCTAAACGACGTAGCTTCAGCTGTTCATTTACTAGACGCAGCTTTATCTATATCGCCGCGTTTGGAAACTGCGTTAGAGCTTAAAGCTAGATCTTTACTCTTTCTCCGGCGTTTTAAGGAAGTTGCTGATATGCTTCAGGATTATATTCCTAGTCTTAAACTTTCTGTTACTGAAGAAGAAGGATCTCCTTCATCGGAAGGTTCTTCTTCCTCCTCTTCTCGCGACGGAGTTAAGCTTCTCTCCGGCGGTTCTTCGCCGGGACGTGAGTCGTCGTCGTTTAAATGCTTCTCTGTTTCTGACTTGAAGAAGAAAGTTATGGCAGGAATTTGTAAAAAATGTGATAAAGAAGGGCAATGGAGGTAATTTCACTTTATTTCTTTTAACTACTTCAAGCAAACGCACTGTTTTAAAACGCGATTTTTGATTTTAAAACGCTGGAATTTTTCAGGTATGTGGTGTTGGGACAAGCTTGTTGTCATCTAGGATTAATGGAGGATGCGATGGTTTTGCTTCAAACCGGAAAACGTCTTGCCTCCGCCGAGTTTCGTCGACGGAGTATTTGCTGGTCCGATGATAGCTTCCTTCTTCTATCCGAATCCTCCTCTGCTTCTTCTCCACCACGGAGTCTCATTGAAGGCGAGAATTTCACTCATCTCCTCGCTCATATCAAGCTACTTCTCCGTCGTCGCGCCGCCGCAATCGCTGCGCTCGATGCCGGATTGTTCTCGGAGTCAATTCGTCATTTCTCAAAGATTGTTGATGGTCGTCGTCCTGCGCCTCAAGGATTCCTAGCTGAATGCTATATGTATCGAGCTGCTGCGTATAGATCCGCCGGTAGAATAGCGGAGGCGATTGCCGATTGCAATAAAACCTTAGCTCTAGAACCGTCGTGTATTCAAGCGTTAGAAACCAGAGCTGCGCTTCTGGAAACAGTCCGGTGTTATCCAGATTCGCTTCACGATCTAGAACACTTGAAGCTTCTTTACAACACTATTTTACGTGATCGGAAACTTCCAGGTCCGGTGTGGAAGCGACACAATGTGAAATACAGAGAAATTCCTGGGAAGTTATGCGTCTTGACAACGAAAACGCAGAAGTTGAAGCAGAAAATCGCGAACGGAGAAACAGGGAATGTCGATTATTATGGTTTGATCGGAGTTAGACGAGGATGCACCAGATCGGAGCTTGATCGAGCTCATCTATTGCTTTGTCTAAGATACAAACCCGATAGAGCTTCGTCTTTCATTGAACGGTGTGAATTCACAGATCAAAACGACGTTGATTCAGTCAGAGATCGAGCGAAGATGTCTTCGCTCTTACTCTACCGTTTGATTCAGAAAGGATACTCCGCCGTGACCACCATTATAGCTCAGGAGGCAGCCGCAGAAAAACAGAGGAAGAACACTGCTCAGGTTCAAGCTCAAGTCCAAGCTCAGGCCCATGTTCAGGCTAAGGCTCAGGCCCAGGTTCAAGCTCAGGTTCAGGCTAAGGCTCAGGTTCGAAAGGTTGAAGAACGCAAACCGGTAGAGAAACCCGGTTCTATGAAGATAACCGGAAACAGTGAACAGAAACCGGTGAATTCAAATGCGTACCAAGGAGTATTCTGTAGAGATTTAGCAGCAGTTGGTAATTTACTAACTCGGGCTGGATTTAACCATCCAATCCCGGTTAAATACGAAGCTCTCACCTGCTAAACATTGAACCGAACCGAACATTTTATACCAAATCAAGCGATAGCGTTTCAGTCGTTTCGAAAGAGTGGTCTACGTACAGAGAAAGACAAATCATTCAGCCGTCAAAAAAAATGAAAAAGGAATAATAATAAAAATCTATTAATATATGATGTATGAATACAAATGAAACGATGTAGGTATTGGATATCATTACTACTGCAGCAAAATTTTGTCACTTTTACTTCTATTTTCAATATTTCGTCTTTTTGTTTTTATTGTTCATATCATTTATAATCACAGAAGAGTTAAAATACTATTTAAATAAATTAATACTATTAAAAACAATTTTATCAGAATTTAACCAATGGACATCAATTTAGTATTTTATTTTATTTTATTGATGAGTTATCGAGATTTTGCCTAGAAATAGTGGATGAGTCTGACTCACGTCAGTAATATTCGGATGAGTTCTTTATCTACATAGTTTGGCTGCCATTTAATGGTATTGGGATGATTAATAAGCATATAAAATAAAAATGACATACAAATTAAATTATACACTTGGTGTATAATAACAGTAATATCATGTAACGCTCTGATTGGTAGTAAGAGGGGTTGTTGGTATTATTTAATACGAACAGTAGTTTATATAAGTTCCTAACGAGCATTAATGAAAATGCAACTCTTTAGATAAGGAAGAAAGACAGATATCAATAAAGAGAATGCGTTAACTTTGTATACTTCACTTCTAAGACTCATATTAAAATTCATAAATAAACTATTATGGGAGAAAATATTTTCGGTTAAGTGGTTAAATATTCAATATAAATCTTTTAAAAATAAGTATTTAATATGATTTTGAAGAAGAAAGACCTCTTGATGAGCCCCATCTAATGATATCTGAAATGTCTTATTAGAAAATGATATATACAAGTTGATGTACATATAATTCGAGTAACATGTAAAGTAATCCTTAGTTGGTTTCGAGATGAGTCGTTGATGTTATTCAATACGATATAGTAGAGTATTCTATGCAAACTATTTTTATATGTGCTTATCTTCTTCACCATTATTTTGATGTGAAGGTTTTTTATTTTATGGAATACTGGATTATCAATCTCTTTGCTTAATCTTAAAATCTAAAACGTGATTTTATTATCTTGGCTTTCAAGAGACACGAGCCTCTTTTGCTTTTTCTCCTTAACGACTGGCTTTGCCTTCACTTTTATTCACGCAAGCAATAAACCCAATTAATTAAATTTTGTCTTCTATTTTTTTTTCCGAATAATAAATCAATGAAACAAAATTCATTAAATATTTGATCGTTTTAAAAATTTATTAACAAAGACCAAATCGGTTAAAAGTTACTAGTAGATTGACTTTTTTTGTCTGAATTTATTAGTTTGACTTTTTTGGTTGACTTTTGGAGGCAAAGTGATGAAACCAATAAAGAGAAGTTTTGAAAGATGGATAGGTCGTGGCCAGAGAAGATAATGTCAGTGTAATACATGTGAGCCCTAAGCAATAGACGACTCTGGTCACAAGGACCAAATTCAATTATATAAAACAATTTTAAAGGTAAAACAAAAAAAATTATTGAAAAGCATTTAGTATGCAATGGAATGTGCTGCAACAATTTTAATTTCGAATAATTATAGCTTTTAAAGATGAGAATTTTGCTGGATCCAATTGGCATTGTCACGTGATTCTTTTGAGAATTGACATTTGATAATTAAGTCATATGCATATGCTGTCTTCTTACGAAAATGATATTCTTTGTTGTTATTGTCTTTATGAATACTCTAATAATGTTCCAATTCAATGTTTCTAAATTTCTACTTATTTTAAGAAAATATACAAAAATGCATCATATTTAAATGAATTTATTACTCCCTCCATTTTCTAATAGATTGATATTCTATACAAAAATTTGTTTATTAAATAAATATTGTCAATGTATACTTAACTCATAAAAAAAAAAAAATTTGCTCTCATTTATTTCTTTTCTCTCTTTAAATTTTTTTTTTTTTTCAAAATAATAAATAAGGTAAAACATCATTATATAAAATTTAATTGATTTATATGTGTAAAAAATCTAAAACATCTAATAATCAGAAACCGAGTAAATATTATTAAGCATATAATATTAAGTACTGCAAACATTAATATCTGTATATACACATTACCAATTCGAATATACCAAATGGGCCATATAGTAAGAAAATAGTGTATATATTATTGTAACTAACTGGGCCTTTTATTTTTATATAACTAGTTTATAAAGTAATAGGCCCATATAACAAATAAATTCGTGTGTTTTTATATTCGATTGAAATATTATTATAATTGATTGTGTGGCTAAGATTTCTTATCCCCAAGAAAATCCAGCGAGTCTCGTTAACACTCTTCACTGCTCTTCGATTATGCAAAGGTCTGGGGATGGATACTTGTGCTCTTGTAATCAATCAGTCTCTGTCTCGCATCAAACTACTTTCTTCTTCTTCTTCTCCTCCAAAATCTTTTACATCTTCCTCTTCTGCTTTCTCCCTTGAATCATTTTCAACCAAATGGATCCCAAACCAGCAATTGTGTTTCCGTGGAGCTATCTTCGCGGTCCAAAGAAACTACGAAAAAACAACCTCTTCGTTGGAAGAAGAAGATGATGAGTCATCATATGGAGAAGTGAACAGAATCATTGGAAGTCGAATAGCTTCAGAAGAAGCAGGTGGTTCAATGGAGTATTTAATAGAGTGGAAAGATGGTCATTCTCCATCATGGGTTCCATCAAGTTACATAGCAGCAGATGTAGTTTCAGAGTACGAGACTCCTTGGTGGACTGCAGCTAGAAAAGCTGATGAACAAGCTTTGTCACAGCTACTTGAAGATTGTCCTGATCGTGATGTTAATGCTGTTGATGAAAATGGAAGAACAGCTTTGCTTTTTGTTGCAGGTTTGGGTTCAGAGAAGTGTGTTAGGGTTTTAGCTGAAGCTGGAGCTAATCTTGATCACAGAGACTTCAAAGGTGGCTTAACGGCTTTACACATGGCTGCTGGTTATGTGAGACCGGAAGTGGTGGCTGCTTTAGTGGAGCTTGGAGCTGATATTGAAGTGGAAGATGAAAGAGGTTTAACATGTTTGGAACTAGCTAAAGAGATTCTCAAAACGACACCGAAAGGGAATCCATTGCAGTTTGGGAGGAGATTAGGGTTAGAGAAAGTGATTAATGTTTTGGAAGGAGAAGTGTTTGAATATGCAGAAGTTGATGAGATAGTGGAGAAAAGAGGGAAAGGTAAAGATGTTGAGTATTTGGTCAAATGGAAGGACGGTGGAGATTGTGAGTGGGTGAAAGGAGTACACGTGGCGGAAGATGTGGTGAAGGACTACGAAGATGGATTAGAGTATGCTGTAGCGGATAAAGTGATTGGGAAGAGGATTGGAGATGATGGGAAAAGTATTGAGTATCTTGTGAAATGGACTGATATGATTGATGCTACTTGGGAGCCTTTGGAGAATGTTGATTCTTCACTTGTTCAACTCTATGAACAAGAGTCTACTACAACTCCTAATCAATCATAGCATTTTGATTTTCTTTGAAAATGTGATGAATTTTGGAGATTTACTATGATTCTGACATTTGATTTTATGTGCAATACATGCTTTGGAATTGCTTTACTTGTTGGATTAATTCTGATTCTGAAACACTTGTTGTGTTGTGTTAAAGTAGAGCTCTTTTTATGTGTTTGGATTCTCTGTTTTTGTGTTGCAATTAACTGTTTTGTACTTTCCCAATACGACGTCGTTTACTCTCTTTTTTTTTTTATACTGTCAAAGGCCCTAAAATGCCTATCTTGTCTTTTATTCGGATTCGACCTAAAATATATAAAAATGGATTTTTTTTATCTTTTATGAATTTGATATTTACATAATATGTATAAGTTTAATACATATCACAATCACAACTTTTTAATAACGCAAATGGATAAAGTTATCCTTCCCTTTATGTTATTTTATTCAACAAAATAGATTAAGCCTTAAGTTATTTAAGTGGTGAAAGTACAACCGAAGTATAGTGCACGAGATCCTCATTAGTATCGATTTGTAAAAATTTTGGTTTTACATTTTTAGGAAAAAAAATGGTATAGGTTTTACATATTTATTTTAGTAATTAGTTGATTGCTAAATATATAATACTTTGTTTCTCAACCAAACGAATCAGACCAACCAAACGCTGGTCCGTGATGGAATTATAATTTAACACTTAGCATTGACTTTCTTTTATTTTGGACGAAAATGTGAATTTATATATATAATAAGCAAGTATTAGAAATTTGACAGATTTAAATTTTACCAATATATTAGAGGAAACTAGGAATAGAAATAAAAATCATATCATTGTAGCCTCCGTTCAGTCACATCCGTAGGTACTATTTAAAAATATTAAAAGTCATGTCATGATAACATTAAGTTACCGTTTACTAATAGCATTTTTACTGAGATCAACTCTATAAAAGAAGGTCACTGAGTTTCATTGAGCTAATGTTATTATCTTTTCTCATTTTCAAATAATGCTCTCTTCTCTTGACTTTCTCTCTCGCTCGTGAAGATGAAGCCATGCATCAGTAGCCGTCGACGTAACCTCTCCGTCGCAGTGTTCACGTGAAATGTAATTTGAATATCATTTCTTTTTTCCTTATATGTTAGTTTGCTCTATAAGTTACTATCTCTTTTACTAATCTTACATTGTCTCTATTGCAGATGTGGTTCGTAACTTGTGTGCAAATCATAAACACATGAAAGAGCTGTGTGTGAGATCAGACTAGCCTCTCTCGCCGATCATATCATTATTCCGGTCAGGTTAATTTTTAGTTCTTTTTAGTTAAATTTTTATAAGGTTTTGAACTTTTTGTTATTTTGTATTTAATTATTATTTTAAAATCTTTGCACAATTTTGAGAGGATTTTATTAGTAGATTTGCAAAATTATTCGAGAATTAGTCGGATTTTAGATCCCGTCATTTGACTGTTAGCGATTCTAAATATTCGATTTGTGTTTTCATTGCGACAAAGCTTTTAAAAATTTGATACTAAGTTTGCAATAACGATGTTAAAAACTAACCGAGTTTTGAATTCTGTCATTTGATCGTTAGCAATTCATAAATTCTATTTGTTTTTCATTGTTTTGTAGATTTTATATTCGGGTTTTTAAAATAGGATTTTAGGAAATTAATGCTTAATTTGCATAGTAATATGTAAACTATTTGGATTTTGGATTCAAAAAATTTGATTTAATCATTTGATCGTTAGCAATTCCATAAGTCCTAATTTGTTTCTAATTGCTTGTAGATTTTAGCACTCAAGATTTTAAATTTCCTTGAGGATTCAAAAGAATAGTTAAATACTATATATACAAAATTAATTCAAACTCATTATTAAAATTAAATATTTTAATGTTTTTAAAAGAAATAAAATGATTAATCTCTCTCTTTTTAAGGTTTAATGAAGAAGAATCACAAACATCAACAATTGAGGGAAGTTTGCAAGTCTCCTAATGAAGAAGAAACATTATTTTTCATACATATTTTCAGATATTTGAATTAGTTTTTTAATACATGTAAACACGAAGAATAAATATATATGATGAAATAAATAGATATATATATATATATATTGTACATGTTTGAAACGTCAAAGAAAATGGTTTGGACAATTCAAGTACATTTTGTAACTTGGACAATGTTTTTTACCTCGTTAATTACGATATACAGATGTATAAACGTTGAATATATAGTAAGGCCAATGAAAAGTTAACCAAACACTTGGGCTAGAATCTAAAAAGCACATGTAAACCCAATATAGAAATTTACATGGGCTAAATCAATCTTATTTTGTCCGGTAATAACGAGAAATTCTGAAGAATAATATGCATAGTTTTAAAGCTGTGATTTGCTATCATGCAGATTGTAGAAAAAGAACACAATTCATGTCAAACACATTCATGTTTTAAACGACAACACTAAAAATAAACGATATGTAAATATCGTCAATTATTAATATACACATTCATGTTTTAAACGACAACACTAAAAAATAAAAATATGAATAGCGATTTGGATCTTCGATATCTAGATCGATCAGAACTTGTTTTGATAATTGATGAGAGGAATTTTGGATTGTCAGGTAATGAATAGAGTTATATCATGATGGGCATCTTAGATTTTGAGTGCATGTGGTGGTACGTTGATAGACATAATTAATGAAACATCATGGACCAAGTTGAAAATTCTCACATTTTCGTTTGTAATTTTCTTCTTATATTGATAGGAAGTTAAAATGTTGAAACAATATGTGATTTACTTTAAGTACCCTTCACTTGTGAGTTCAATTAGCTCTATCAATAATTATGTTTTCTTGTCTAACCTAAAATGGTGTAATCCTGTCCTGAGATAGAAATTGTACATGATCACTTTTGTCTCGAACAAGAAAAAACTCTGTTTACAAAATGTAAACAAAAATATATTTTACAAAGTATTGAATATATGTGATTTGTTTTTTATTCACTTGATGTAAAGTTATATGGTTTTATCAGGTTAAAATATATATATAGAGCGTCAAGAAACAGGTGATCCAATTGGCTTGTCTCTGATCTAGTTTAGCACCAGGTGGAAGGTTCAAATTCTGCCAGCTCTAGTGGAAGCAATTTGGCTATGGATCGGATTTTTGTCAATCTCATTAGTAGAAAGAACGAGTAAGTTGACAAAATATATATATATATATATATAACCAGATATCGAAAATTATTTATAATACTTTCAATATACACACATCTTTGGAAACAAATAGATCTAATATAACCAAAACTTTTGGCCCACAAAGTGACCTTTAGAAATAGCTCCAAACTTTTCTTGTATTAGTGATAAAAATAAAAATAGTGATAAAACATTGTCACCGTAATAAACTTAGAACTTTTTTTTTTTTTTAAATGGTGTGCTCGTAATTAAAATTTACGACAAAATATATTTAACTTTCGGTGGATTATATCATATAAGACCACAACAGATGACACGTCCAGTTCAAATATATATTATTTAGATTTATATATGAGACCCTTTCAACTAGACATGGAAAGATAAACAAATTAAAGGATAGTGATATGGTTTTTGTATTGTACGTAATTTTGTTGATGTGTGTAGTTGCTAAAGTATAATTTTGTATTACTTAAAACAATACTGACTATTCTTCCTACTTGTTTCTTTTAAATTGAACCAAGCTCCATTTCACATTAAAATATAAACCAATTTTTATAATAATTTATGTGTTTTCTTTACATATATTTTCGTATAGGTACAAACAAGGATAACCATTTCAACTATAATGTCTTATGGGTCTCTAGACTTTATTTATCAACATATGTCAATACAAAGGTTCCATATAATATTTAGATATTTTATACTGACGGTTGAGTTTTTGCTCATCGATACCCATTATTATATTTTTTTTATCAACATTAAATCGACAAAACATTATCCATAACCTAAAGTCTATCCTTAAAATTTTTTTTTTAAGTTACCATAATGCAGTGAATAGGAATTGAACCATGGTACCAAATCATTAACTGGATCATCCTAACCACCAGATTAAGAGCAACTCGGCGATATCTATTATTATATTAGAATGTACTATAAAAAGATAATAGTTTTCTGAAAATTTGTTTTGGCCAAAATTTGATTTCGAAAAATTGTGTAATCTCATGTGATATCGTTGAAGGTTGAGCTATATAGATAATAGTTTCAATAACTTATGATAGTCTCAAAAACTGGTTTGAATTTTGGCTCAAAATCGTCTAGTTATAAAAATAAAAGAAAATGGAAAAAATTAGCGGTTAGAAATTAAATACAATGTGTACTAGCTATGAGGTCTTTCTCTAATAGTCCAATCAAAATACGAAAGAAAAAGCCAAGACCATACGAAGCAGAATATAAATAATGACATGTGAGGAACACATAGTTAGATGGCAGTAAATAGAGGTAAACATTTTTTTGGTGCTTTTTTCTCATATTTTCGTCTATCGAGTTTGATATGGAAACCTCTTTGTCATTTATTTCTCCACAACAATCTCTCCAATTTTATTGTTACTTACTTCCGTATTTGTACTCTCACCGAATATGGCGGACGTCAATACAACTCAACTTATAGCGTGTTGTATACAATAAAATTGAACTAGGTTGCTTAATTAAACCAAACACATCATAAGAATGACTTCATTTTAAGACTGTGAGTTCTGATTTGAAAGATCTAATTGGATTAATAGATATAAATCGCATACAAAGTTTGAAGCGTTTCTATGGGTTTTGATTTTTTTGCGTCACTCCACATAAATTTTGAAGACGATGTCTATCCTAAAAGACAAACAATCCAATTTCTTTCACTATAAAGGAGTTTTACAGAGTTAAACTATTTTCTACACCAATTTTTTTTCCTTTTTCATTTGATAATTAGATTTTTAAATAACAAAATAGATTTGTTGGCGCCTAATATTAAGTTGTAACCTGAAAAATGGATCTGCCTAAAACACTACGTCTTCTTCTTCTTGCCTTACAAACGTAGAAGTAGTTTAGTGTGAGTATGTAAGTGTAAGTTTACACGTGTTTACAAACGCACACGTGTTTTGTAGCTCGATCAAAGATCATCTAGTCAATTGACCAAGATCCGGCTGATTATATTATTCAATATATTTATAACAAAAAGAAGGAAATGTGCGATTACTATATGATCTACGTATTCACGTGACAATCAACATATTAATTTCTATAATCCTAGAAAAATTAATCATAATAAAGTTATGTCAATTAATGATCTCGGTACACACTAGAATTAGTGTATAAGAGAACCACGACGAGCCTGCCCGAACCGATCACGAGTCTCTCGACGGTGAATAAGCCACGACTTCAGTCTCCTAATAAACCAACGTGGCACTCTATAAACCACACACGTGTCATCATTTCCTTCTCCCTTGAATACGCGAGCTCAATAATCCTAAATATCTCTTCTTCTTCTTCTTCGTCTGCTATAAATACCGAATCAGTCACTTTTGCTTTTGTGTTCTGTCACTCAGTAACTTCTCTTTCTTGTCTTCTCTCTTTCACACTTGCACTCTCTTTCTCTCTCAATAGCTCTTGACTTTTGTGGTCACTGATAAGTACATATAACCAAACTCGCCGGAGAATATGGGAAGAGCACCGTGTTGTGAGAAGGTTGGGATTAAAAGAGGGCGGTGGACGGCGGAGGAAGACCAGATTCTGGCCAACTACATTCAATCTAACGGTGAAGGATCTTGGAGATCTCTTCCTAAAAATGCCGGTAATAATTTGTACTTACAAACATCATGCAACTGTCGTAATCTTCATGAAACATGGACTGTTAGCAAATCTTACTTAATCATATTTTATTAAATAAATATTTGATTTAGTAGGCTTATAAGCTTAACTGCAATCCTAATTTTGTATCAGTTTTTTTTTGGTTAATTTGTCAGTCACAGTCAGCATAGGCTGTAAATGTATATATTATAAATTGTTGCCAAGTGTTTGTTTTAAAGGACTGGTTATAAATATAGACTTCTAATATACGGACAAATGTTCTAACAATATGCGTATTTATTATATATTTGTCGGTTGTGTATGAATATAAGAAAAATATCAAAATCATATGACTAATTTGATTTGATATCCAACTCCGGTTCAATACAAGATTTTGAGAGATTTTGTAATTGTATACGTATATATGTACATATGATTTACATGAACAGAGTGATTAGAATGTTAAAAATCTCGTGAGCAGTCATATATAAACATATATTCTTTATTTCTGTTATTCTTATTCTATATGACGTGTATTAACTTTAATTTTTTTTTTTTGGTGAATAGGATTAAAAAGATGTGGAAAGAGTTGTAGATTGAGATGGATAAACTATCTAAGATCGGACCTAAAGCGTGGGAACATAACTTTAGAAGAAGAAGAACTCGTTGTTAAATTACATTCCACTTTAGGAAACAGGTACTCTATTGTTAACCTAATTTATTTTTTCTCTTTGTCAAACTCTTTATTATTTTTTTCTGTTTATAATTCCCGATTTCTATTCGGACTAAATCATGTAATAATGGTGATGATGATTGTTTCCACTAAGAGGACAATTATACGAATTGATTATAGTCACTGTTTATTCACGAATTGATTATAGTCACTGTTTATTGACATTTACTCGAGTAATCTCTAGTGTCGTATATATATGTTTTTAATATGATTAGGTCAGCAGTAATATCAACATGTCATGTCAAATCACATTTTGAATGTTCTGGCCTGGTTACTATTTTACTACTGTTTATTAAATTTTAAGGCTGTTTAAAACTGTGAATACAAAAAGGTTAATCGTAATTTATACTAATAAATTGATTTAATGTGATGTAGGTGGTCACTAATTGCGAGTCATCTACCAGGGAGAACAGACAACGAAATTAAAAATTATTGGAACTCTCATCTTAGTCGTAAGCTACACAACTTCATGAGAAAGCCTTCACACTCTCAAAACCTAATCATGAACGGAGCTCCGGTACCGGAGCCGCCGCAAGCTAAACGTAGACTTGGGAGAACAAGTAGATCCGCCATGAAACCTAAAATCCACAGAACAAAACCTCGTAAAACTAAAAAAGAAGTGGTTAAACAAGTGGCTGAAGAAGGAGCATTGATGATAGAGTTAAGTGGAGCCGAAGGAGCATGTGACTACAATGGAGATTATTGTAATGAAAATCTGATGAGCATTAATGACGACAATGGCGTTTTATCGTTTGATGATGACATCATTGAGCTTTTGTTGGAAGAGACAGAACCAAACCACGTGAATACATCTTGTATGGAGTTGAATAGTACACGAGTATCTGAAGGAACCGAATCGATTCAAGGAGGGAATCTTGAGTGTCTTCAGTCTTGTCCGTCGGTGGAATCGTTTTTCAATTATGAGAACCAAGTCAATGATGATGCATTGACTGATTGGAATTGTGTCTGGCAAGAGAATAATACTAACCTTTGGGATGAAACAGAGGGTCCTGATTCAGTGGTGTCTTGGCTTTTGGAAGGTGATGATGAACCCACGATTTGGAAAAATAATTGTGGAAATTTTGGAGAACCGTTGGATCATAATGAAGAAAACGCTTTAGTCTCTTGGCTTCTCTCTTGAACATGTTAGGGTCTATATGTGTTTTTTTGTCTGTGTGTGATTATTAATGTTAAATTATTAGTTATTTGTTAAGGTATTTCTGTATTAGCTCTTTTTTGTCGTAAAATAATAAAGAGGTACGAAATGTAGTTGTATATTTATTTTGAGTGTAATAGTTTAGTTGACTTTAATTATCTGTAAGTAAATAAAATTACGAAAGTTTTTTTTTTATCTCAAATATTTTAAAGGGAGTAAAGAATAAAGCTGCATCACATCTGAAAGTCCTCACGTGACATGCAAGTAATTATTAGCACGTGACATGATCGAATCTTTATGTTGAGAGTGTTCTAAAAAGTTCTAACTCATTTGTACGAAACTACACAGACAAGTAGATATCTAATTATTGTGGACGTTGGAACCATAACGCATACTTGTCCTAGTTTGTTTTAGAGACATGAAATTAATTCGATTCTGGAAATGTGTAGTAATTAGATGAAAATAATTTCTATAATTTCTACATATAGTAATAAAATGACGAATACAATAACAACTTGTGATAAATTAATTCTCTATAACATAATGGACCCAGACATTCATTTTTGGACTAATAGCTTATAGCCAGCTAGGCGTTTACGAAGATGAATTTATGAAGAGAAGACAACTTGACAGTATTTTTTACATAAGTTTATATTTTAAAAAATATAAAATAAGGATGAATATGATGGAAAAAATAAGAGAGAAGTAAAAAGATCGCTTTCTCATAAGTCCTACATGGTTCCATAGTTTTTGGAATTGCCCACGTGATCTCATGTACTCTTTCCTCTTCTCTATTATTTTTTTTCATTTTTAAAAATCTTTTATATATATATAATTATTAGTAGGGTTTGTGACAAACCTCCAAATACCACGAACTACAAAATTAATTTCCAAGTCAAAATTGTAAGTCAATCTCAAGTAAAAAATAATATGTAATATAACCCTTATACAAATTTTAAAAGTTTTATGATTATATAGAACCTTTCTGTTATAAGTTTCCTCAAATTTTTTTTTTTACTGCTCTCATTTTCCATGAAATTCACAAAAAATTATAGGTTCACGGCCGTCGCATATGTGGAAAGAGTGCTTTTGCACAAGGCCCATGAGCAAAACTCTTTTTGTTTTTTACAAATTAAAGTCCTAAATGAAATTAAGATAAAAATTTCCAATACCAAAAACCATTTTTAACTCGTATTGTACCCGACCTCTCATATATTAGAGTTGGGCCTGCTCCTATATGAGCCGCACTGGATTGATATTATTTTAACATCGAAGATAATCTTGCAATTAGTTGTAACTTGAAGGTTTTTTCACAAAACTTAATTTTAAGTATCATTGACACTTACTTCGATGCTGATTTAGTTGAGGCCTCATACGCACTAATCCACAAACGGAAATGACCCAATTATTGGGCCTTTTTAAGCCCACCTTTGGTATTAATTCGAATTTGGGTTAAAATGTTAAATTTTAAAATAGAGTGCGATATACTGAAACTAAGGGAAATATAGGGTCTTTCTTTCAATTTTGAAAAGACTTTTTCTCTTCTTTTCCCCGTGAAAGAGGTGGAGACCTTAAGCCATTCATAGTCTGACATGTAACCCAGCCACGTAAATTCAACACTCCATCACCGTTCATTTTTATATGTGATAAAATCAACGATTCAGATCACGCCATGTCATTATTACTTTTTTTCTTTCGTATCTTGTTTTCGAAGGGAAGAAATTACGAGCAACGTTTAAGAACAGAACACTTCTTCTTCTATAGATCAAAGCTCTAAGTGAAAGAAGAAGAAAAAAATGGCGAAATCTCAGATCTGTTTTGGCTTGTTTACACTCGCGTTGCTTCTGGTTTCAGCTGTAGCTGACGATGTAGTTGTTTTGACGGATGATAGCTTCGAGAAGGAAGTTGGTAAAGATAAAGGAGCTCTTGTCGAGTTTTACGCTCCATGGTATGAATTTATCTTTCAATCCGATCTTCTTATTATTTTCTTTTTAATATCTAAATAGCTATAGATTTCAAGGATTTAGATTCGATCTTTTTGTTAAATTCGTTGCTTTGATCTGTAAGTCTTCTGTTCGATTTGTCGGGAAATGTTTTGATTTGTAATTGCAGTCTTCTGGATTTATAGGCATGATTTCCAAGTAGTATCTAGCTTTGAATCGAAGTGATGTGCTATGTTTTACTGAGAAATTAGGGTTTACTGATGTGCTGGTAAATTTGGACTGTTAGAAACTCTTAAGAAAAAATTCATAATTTTAGATGAAAAGAATGAAGTTGCTAATTCTGTGTTATTATAGGTGTGGGCACTGCAAGAAACTTGCTCCAGAGTATGAAAAGCTTGGGGCAAGCTTTAAAAAAGCTAAATCAGTTTTGATTGCCAAGGTGAGTGTTACTTTAACTCTGTAGTCTGTATGCAGCTCCAATGTTTGAGAGACGATAGATTGTCTCAACTTTTGTTTTGTCTTGAAGGTTGATTGTGATGAGCACAAGACTGTCTGTACTAAATATGGTGTTAGTGGATATCCAACCATTCAATGGTTTCCTAAAGGATCGCTTGAACCTCAGAAGTAAGCGTTAACATTTCCCTAAGCAGATAATTATTGTATAAGTTTGTTTCCATAGATAATGAATGATTGATTACTCATATATGTATCTAATTAATAGGTATGAGGGTCCACGCAATGCTGAAGCATTGGCTGAATATGTGAACAAGGAAGGAGGTACTTTTGTTGATAATAGTAGTAGCTAAGCTTGTCCCATTTGGGATTATACAAATTTACTTTTGTGGAAAACTGGTTTAATCATGATTAATGAGTCAGATTCAGATGTACCATCATTTGATTCTGTAGACTTTTACTCTCTGGAATGCTAGTGTGAAATGCTGGAAATTCACTGATTGATGTCACTTTGGTTACTAGGTACCAACGTGAAATTAGCTGCAGTTCCACAAAACGTGGTTGTTTTGACACCTGACAATTTCGATGAGGTTGTTCTGGATCAAAACAAAGATGTCTTGGTCGAATTTTATGCACCATGGTAACTTTTCTTGTTATCTATATCCTCACTGTCATGATTTTGCTTTTATGTTATCTTCTAATGCTAAGTTCTATCTTCCAGGTGTGGTCACTGCAAATCACTTGCTCCTGTAAGCTCAACTCTCTCTTTACTTTTCAAGGATCGGTATTTCTTTTCGCTTAGCTACTAATGTTTATTTCTTCATATCATCAGACATACGAAAAGGTAGCCACGGTGTTTAGGCAGGAAGAAGGTGTAGTCATTGCCAATTTGGATGCTGATGCACACAAAGCCCTCGGCGAGAAGTAAGTTGGACAGGACTTTTGTTTACTTACCGATATTACTGTTGAAGTCATTGTATATTTCGCAAAACCAGAACATGAAGACAATTACCTTATATTCAGATATGGAGTAAGTGGATTCCCAACATTGAAATTCTTCCCAAAGGACAACAAAGCTGGTCAAGATTATGATGGTGGCAGGGATTTAGATGACTTTGTAAACTTCATCAACGAGAAATCTGGGACTAGCAGGGACAGTAAAGGACAGCTTACTTCAAAGGTTCATAAAAACAGGTCACCATTTCCTTCTAAAATTGAAAGCTTTTGTTGATTATTTCTCTCCTTCACAGGCTGGTATAGTTGAGAGCTTAGATGCGTTGGTAAAAGAGTTGGTTGCAGCTAGTAAAGATGAGAAGAAGGCAGTTTTGTCTCGCATCGAAGAGGAAGCAAGCAACCTTAAGGGCTCCACAGCAAGGTATGTGGTAGTAGTAGTAATGCTTCATGGATCAAGAGTATTGTCGCTTTACAATTCCTGATCTTTTCATGGTGATCAATCTCTATAGGTATGGAAAGCTTTACTCTAAACTCGCAAAGAAGTACGTAGAAAAAGGTTCAGACTATGCTAACAAAGAAACCGAGCGACTTGGACGTGTCCTTGGGAAGTCTATAAGTCCAGTTAAAGCTGATGAACTCACTCTCAAGAAAAATATCCTTAACACATTCGTTG
Organism: Lepidium africanum; assembly: GCA_900406405.1. Lineage (NCBI taxonomy): Eukaryota > Viridiplantae > Streptophyta > Magnoliopsida > Brassicales > Brassicaceae > Lepidium > Lepidium africanum. Next base: position 23,789 of record OVAX01002550.1, read on the forward strand.
CTTCTTCTTAAAACTAAAAGCCATAGGCTTCAAGGGGTTAAGAGAATAGGTTTCGAGAGACCTTATAAAGTGATGATACGATTTGTAGAATCGTTGTTTTGAGATTTTACATCGAGATATGTTGTTATTTCTGGTTAGTTTTTAAACTCTTTTGGACTTACGTTTCTGTCTTTGTTGAACCAGTTAATATTTTATATTTTAGAATGCTACAACTACGAGCCCAATGAAACAGTAAATCGAGTGCATGTGATATAATTAAGTCAACAAAAAATAAAAGAAGATCATACTTTCAAAAACAAAATTATATTTATTTATTATTGGCAAACAATTCGAATAAATAAGTCGTCGGAGATGTTTAATATCTTTGATCCGGCGACCACTGCATGCACTGAGACTGCCTTCAACAAAATTCGCCGGAAAAATAAATAAAACAAAAGTCAAAAAATTAATGGATAATCTGAGAGCATTTGTTCTTAATCCAACGTAATCCATTCTTCAAAGTTGATTTAACTTTTCCTTCAACAGTATAAGCTTTATACCTCGCTATCCTCTTCTTCCTCTTCATCTCTGCATCACTTAAACCCCAAGTCGACGACGCGTTACTCCTACGCGCCGCTACTTCTCCCGGCGGAGGCGTCAATGATGAAGGAAAATCTTGAGTTCCATGGATCTGATTACCTTTACCACTCACGATTTCCATCCTTCGATTACCAATGTAGTTTCTTTGACCCGACCCGTACCCAAATCCATCTTGACTATCCATTTCTCTTTACGCCGGAGCTCCGATTATATCCGATCGGATTTTTTATTCTGACTTGAGAAATAAAAATGGAGCAAAAATTGAGCAGGTGAACAACTCAAACTTTTATGTAGTCTTTTTTTTTTTTTTTTTTTTTTTA
>OVAX01002551.1:0-28358 GCA_900406405.1 Lepidium africanum
AATGAAAAACTAAGAAAGTGTATTTTTCACTTCTTCTTCTCCATCTCTCTCTCTCTCTCTCGTCTGCAACTCCATCTCTCTCTCTCTCTCTTACTCTGTTCCGTCGTTGCTCTGTTTCTTCTTCTTCTTCTCTCTGTTGTTTCGTCATCTCCGACTCTGTTTCTTCACTCTCATCATATCTCTTCCTTCTCTTTCACTAAAACTTACAGTATTCTCCATGTAGTTCAGTTTTTGTTAACATAATTAACACAATGTTTCTTTTCTTAGGCACTTAAGGTTGGTGGAGTAGCACCACCTGCAACAGAGGTTGTTCGAATGACACACACTCAGGATGGCATTTTTATTGACAAACGAGCAGTCTCTCATATTAGCTGCTCAGAATTTGGCTAGACATCGATCATCCGAATCCAATATCAATAGCCAGAGTGATTCGACAACAAATGGACCTTCACATCACGAGCTCACTACTGCTTATATAGAAGTAACCATCTTAATCTCATATTAACTTTTACTTGTCTTATAGTTGAGTTGTGAGTTATGTTGATGTGTGAGGAACCCTCCTTTTGATTGTTTTTTATAGTTTTCTATTTTAATGGTTTACTAGATTGTTAAAATGAGAAGAATTCTATGCGAGTACATATGAGAAGTTATATAAAATAATATGTCTGATAGCAATAAACTTGACCACAAGGCTCATCTATATGTTTGAATTATTTAAGTGTTCTTGGCTCTTTTTTATATGTAGCCATTTCATTATGTTCGGCTCTTCTAACTACTATTTTATTTTTTAGTTAACTTATGTATTTTTTTATGATAACAGATAGCAACTAACAAAAAGGGACGTACCTATGGTCGTGGCAAATTGTTACAATAAAGTTTGTGACAAATTTGTAGCTAATATTTATACAACGCACTTTGTGGTAATTTTGTTGCTATAGGTTACGAAACTTGTCGTTGCTATTTCGTGGCGCGATGTCCACGGGTAAACACAGTTTTTAAATAGCTACAAGCTTATAGGTACAAACTTATATTGTGTCTTTCCATGTCTATACAGCTTATAGCCACAATGTATTGGGGCATAGTTGCAAAATACTTTGTGTCTATTTACATGTTTTCTTGTAGTGAAAGAAGGTGATGAAAATGAATAAAAAATAAAAGATAAAAAATAAACAAGCAATAAAAAAACATGTGTATTTATATAAATATGACTTGAATATATATATACGACTTAAGAAAGGAACGATGTCCATCAAAAAGATGAACTAAAAGAATAACAGTCTGCCTAAGATTCGGACTGACCCAATGAGTCACAAGACATCCAAAACCAAAACTCACCACTTTTGAACTAGCTTTATCGGCTAAAATAAATAGGTAAACGCTGAAACAAGCTAATCAAAACGAGCTTAGAAAATGGTGCGGGCTCTAAAAGGGTGCAAATTCGAATATTAACCCAAATTAAGATTATGATAGAAGTAAGCATTATAAAGATTTGCCAAAAGAAACTCGATAGAGTACAAAATCAAGCGAATCAAATAAGTTATGTGCGCACAAGAAGGAAGAAAAGGTGTTTTATTTAAACAAGTAATGAGAGCTGATACATGGAAAAAAGCCCAAATAGAAGTTTGAAAGAAAGAAAAAATCAAAATAAAAACCATAAGAAACTCGAAGAACAGAGGAAAGGAAAAAAAATAAATAAATAATCTAAGAAACAATTGATCCGACGGGGTGGAGAACAAGGCTTGTGGAGTGATATGTTTCCATTTTACATTATTTTAGATGCATAATTCATCATGATTTGTATTCATTTTCATTGCATTCTCTGCACTTTAGAGTTTTTTAGGATCATTTTGCATACATATTGCACTTTGAGCATCTCAGGTACTTTTGAGCTAAAATTGGGAGCAATTGGAGCGATTTTTGGGCAAAAGATAGCAATAATCAAAGTAAGATGAAGCGTTTGAGCAGAAGGCCTTGCAAGCTGAAGATACTAGACAACTCGCCTCTTAGCCTCGCCATGCTGGAGAAGAGTTGTGATTTGGGAGTAGCTCAAGATCACGACTCATCGGTCTAACAGACCATGCACCGGCGAGTGGAGGCCAAACGAAGAGAAAAAGCTTTAACTCGCCAGCACAACTCGCCCCGCCACTAGCGAGTTGGTCACCAACTTTGTATTTTGTTTACCCTTTTTCTCTGCATTGACTCCACTAGGGTTTTGTGTAATGGGCTATAAATACCCCTTTTGGTCTACAAAAACATAACCACGTTTTATTCTCTTTGTAGCAAGAACAAAAAGTTGTTTTCTCTCTTTTCCTTTGTTTATTTTCCCCTTGAATGCTAGATCATGAATAATGTGTTGATTTGCTAAGTTTGGTAATTTAATATATCTTGTTCATTTTTAATGCTCTTTCTTTCCATGTCTTTTATTTCAATTTCTGGGTTTAGAAATTTCATCATGCTTAGTGAGTAGATCCTTTAGGGATAGTGAGGAGATGGGATAGATTGAGGTTTGATCATGGTTTTCTGCCTTGTTTAGGTTGTTATTGTTATAGATCTTGCTAGTCTAGATGTCCTTAATGCTTATTTCAACTTGATCACTTGAAATCTGATATGTTGCTTTCATAGCCTAGAAGGTGTTTGATGAAATGCTTGGCTGAGTTTAGACTAGGATTAACTTTTCTTTCCCAAGAGATTGGATGTTTAGAGAGTTAGTTGGCTGTTTAGTATTGTTTCTTCATGCCAATTTAAGTGTGTAATCACCAAGAGATTTGGGTTAGGCCACACTTGGATTGAGAGATCAATGTTCATGAGAGTGGCTTGATTGTCTTTCCTTGAATCTTTAGCCTTAGATCTGCCTTTTAGGTTGTTAGATAAGTCCTGAGAACTATGATTGAACTGAAATCAATGATCCCATCCTCCTCATGAACCCATCTTTATCATTTATTGCATCTGGTTTATTGCTCTGTTTTATGCTCATTTCTCTGTTTTGCATTGCCCTGTTTTTAGCTTAATGCTCTATTTCCTATTGCTCATTTTTTCATCTTGTTTGTTTGTGATTGTGACAGAATCATTGTGCTTAGATTTGCTTGGATTAGAACAGCTTCTCATATCCTTAACGTTAACAACACACTTTTGGTTCGATACCTCAAGTACTATGAGGATTTGATAACACAGAGGGTAAAAAGCCTGTTATCAAATTGGTGTTGTTGCCAAATTAGTGTATTGCTTGCTACATTCTGGGTTTTAAGCTTTCTGAGATCAAATGTTTGCTGTTCTTACTTAATAACATGTGTTGCAACCTTGTTTCTTCTGTTTTTGGTGTGTTTCAGGTCAACTCGCCAGGTACACTCGCCTGTCACTAACGAGGAGCACTTTTTTCTGCACTGGATTTTGCCACTCACACATACAACTCGTTACTCACTTAGTGAGTTGTGTTGTTCCAGACTGTTTTCCTGAGTTGATGCATCAGACCCGATCCAAAGGAAATCAAAATTTGTTCAGATATCTAGACAACATCCATTTGCTTGCACGAGAGCTAAGAGAGCAAAGGGACATGATTGAGGAACTAAACAAAGAACAAGAGGAGATGAATGATAACACCACACCTGAAGGTTCCACTGATGGAACACCACCACCACCCCACCTTATTCCACCCGTTCAGCCTCAACCTCGAAGGCCTAGACAGATTGGAGCTGGTGATGCACCCAATATTTATAATCAGAGGCATGGAATTCGACCTCCACCAATTCCAAACAACAACTTTGAGATCAAGAGTAAACTGATCACTATGGTTCATAACAACAAGTTTCATGGCCTGCCAGCAGAGGATTCACTTAATTATCTTGATGAGTTTGAGAGGGTATGTGGTCTAAAAAGAATCAATGGTGTCTTTGAAGGTGCTTTGAAGTTTCGCCTATTTTCATCCTCAGGGGTTAATCACTACTTGGGCTAATTGCAAGAGAGTTTTCTTGCTAAATTCTTCTCCAACTCCAGAACAGCCAAGCTGAAGAATGCAATCTCAAACTTTTCTCAAACCAGCAATGAATCCTTGGCTGAAGCATGGGAAATGTACAAGACTTATCACTCCCAATGCCCACATCATGATTTCCCTGAAGAAACTATTCTCAGCCAATTATATAGAGGTGTTCACCCAAGGCTCATAATGCTATTAGACACAGCCAGCAATGGTAATTTCTTAAACCAAGATGTGGAGGATGGTAGAGCTTTGATTGAGAACTTGGCACTTGCTGATGGCCAATATGGTGAGGAGTATGATCACACAATAAGAAGGTTAGGAGAATCAGACTTAGTAAGCAGGAAAGAGCTGAAGGTTTTGCATGACAAGTTTGACAAGTTGCAGTTGGTTCATCACAAGCAAGTGAACCTTGTTGAGGAGGAGCAGATTCAAGACGAGGAGGATGACCAGGTTGAGGAGATCAGTTTTCTTTAAAATCAGGGAGATCCAAAGCAATGGAACAATTGGAAGCAAAATACAAATCTTTCCTACAGGAACACCAATGTGGGAAATCCTCAGGATCAAGTCTATCCACCCAAAGCTACAAAAGCTTGGATCCTTAAGAACCAGTACCATCAGAGCTTCCAGCCAGTACCAGGTGTAACTCAAGTTTCAACGCATACACAGAAGGATTCACCAGATATCATGGAGCTTCTTCAGCAATTAGACAAGGCCAAACCACTCAAACTGCTGAGTTCACCAAGAAGTTTACAGAGGTCCATCAACGGATTGATACTTCACATAACGGTTTGAACTACAAATTTGAGACTTTAAATGCCAGGCTTAATTATGTTGAGAGCCAGCACGCTTCTTCTTTTGTGAAGACTACAGGCCAATTACCAGGAAAAGCTGTTTAGGATCCTAAGGAATACACTGCTTAGTCTATCACACTTACGAGTGGTAAAGAGATCCCACCAAGAGCGGAGACGACAAAGAACACTGAGGACAGTGTGATCCAAGGAGGGGAGGGAAAACAAGCTGAGGAATCACCCCTAGCAGGCCAACTCGCTAGTCAGCCTCGCCATGCAGACCGACGAGTTGAGCTTCTAGACGCCAAAAACCCAGTTTTTTTGCCTATACTTCTCAATGCACCTGTTGACAAGCCTAGAGCACATTTCCCTGCACGTTTAAAGAAAAATCAAGTGGTTAAGTACATAGAGCTGTTTGATGATCATATAAAGGAGGTTGAACTTAAGATCCCACTTTTGGATGCATTTGCTTTAATCCTTCAGTTTCAGAAGTTCCTCAAGGATGCTATTAAGGAGAAGACTAAATCAGTTAAAGGGATGGAAATTGAGTCTTATGAGTGTAATGATGTGGCTCAAGCTAAGATTGTGCTAGAAAAGCTAGAAGATCAAGGGATTTTCACTTTGCCATGTTCTCTTAGTCACCTTGACTTCAAGAAAGGACTTTGTGACTTGGGAGCTTCTATAAGCTTGATGCATCTCTCTGTAGCCAAGAGTCTAGGTTTCACCAATTACAAATCATGCAAACTTTCTCTCATCTTGGCAGATCGAACCACACATCTTCCTCATGGGTTGTTGGAGAATTTGCCTATCAGAATCAGCAATGTGGAAGTTCCCACTGATTTCATAGTGATTAACATGGATGAAGAGCCCTAGGACCCACTGCTATTGGGAAAACCATTTTTAGCATCGGTTGGAGCTGTGATTTATGTCAAGAAAATGACTATTGAGCTGAATCTTGGAAAAGATGTCAAGATGGAATTTGATTTGAATGGGGATGATTCAAGGAGGACAACAATTAAAGGCCAAAGCTTTACTATTAGTGAGATTAATGGTGACAAGGCCAACGAGAATGGTGAAAAGGGAACTCTGGTTTCCCTTGCAACACCACACTAATCAGCAAAGTGTGAAAATTCGAACTTGAGACTTTAAACAAGCTCACTTGGGAGGAAGTCCCATGCATATCCTTTGTATATAAACTTTGCTTCAGTTTTTATTTACTATTTTATTTTCTTTTGAAAAATATACTTGTGGGTTATGGCATGGTTGTCTGGTTTTCAGGTTAAGAGCTCAAAAGAAGGATGCTGGATTAGCCATGAGCACCTCACAGAACGAAAGCCAAGATTGGCAAGGAGAAACATTGAACTCGCCATGATGACCGGCTAGTGGTTGATCCAAAATTGGGTGGCAGGAACTTATATCTTTTTCTGGTGATGTATTGAGTGTGTGATGGCATAGGGGACATATTCTAGAGCATAATCTTATGATCCCCTATTGTTGATCCTACTTACTCACTCAAATACATCACCTATTCTCCTTAGCTATTCAATCTGATTTTGCAGTAATCACTTTGCTTAATCCTTGGGAAATGATTGATGATCGGTTGTATTAAGCATTGATTAGCTCACACTAAACCTTCTTCAAATATATGTGTTTCTTGTTTTTGAATGTCTTTTTTCGAGTAGGAAACCATTCAACAGAAGCAAGGGACAGTCACTGAGTAGTTGTGGATCAGATTGGGAAATTCTTGAGCTACATGAACAGTACTCGCCAGCTTACTAGGCGAGTTGGACCCTGCAAATATAAGCCCACATGAAAATTTTGAAGCCCATATTGGCTAGTTGGGCCGACGACTTATGCATGATGGGTCTTCTAGAAGGTGTAGTTAAGCTCACCTTACCATAGTTAAAGGGTGTGGTTGGTGAGTTGGTTGGATTTGTGGTGTAGAATGCATAAGCAAAAGTTGTGGCTGATTTTGGGTGGTATTGGCGAGTGGGACTGATGAGCCCATGGTATTCCATTTCCTTGTGTCTGCTCTTGTCTCACACGCCAAACATAGAGGCTCCTCTCCATTTCTTCTATAAATATGGCTTCATTCCTCATTTGCTCTCCACACCAAACAACTTCTCTCTCTACAAATTTTCTCACTCATTCAGAATCTCTCTCCAGCGAGTTCAGAAGAAGAAAAAGCCTCATTCACTGCTTGTTTGGCGAGTCATACAGGTGAGTTCAAGAAGTTTGAGCAGAAGGAGGAGTTTTTCCAAGCGGATAACAGCAATTCGCCACCCCTACCGGCCAGTTGTATTGGCGAGTTCAATTTAAAATTCTGGTAAACCATTTATTTTGAGCAACTTATTTATCTTTACAATGTCCTATCGGGCTAAAGCTATGGATAAGATCCGTTGGGGAGCTTATGATCGAATTCGTGAGCGAGATAAGAAGGCGGCTAGAGTAAAGAAGGAAGCTGCTGCTAGAGCTTCCAGAAATTCGCTTGATGATACAGATTTTTCAGAAGGAAGTAAGAGCCGTGTGAGTTAAAGAAGGATGATCTTGAGGTTCGGGAGTAATAAAGAAGAAGCTCCAACTCAGCCACCAGAGGAGATCCCTGTTGAGCCGCCTAGATAATTGGAGTCACCAGTTCAAAAACCAAGTAAGTCTAGCTCTAGTTCATTGGCTAAATCACTGAGGAGTGCTCTTAAGGCACATGCTAAGAAAAATGAGCCACCACCACCTATCATTAGCTGTGGAACAGTAAGTGATGACAGTGATAAGGAGAGTGAACCTCTTGTTAACAAAGGGAAACAAATTGCTCAGTCATCAGAGAGTGAATGTGAGACACGAAGGGTTAATACTGAAGGAGATCAAGGTCAATGTGCAGAAGCAATGGGTTCTCCAATGGAAGTGGATCAGGATGGTGATGGGTCTAAAAATATGAGGAGAGAAGAACATGATACTGAATTCATGAGAGATCTTAGAGTTCTGATGAAAGGTGGGTACAGTGAATAAGAGGCCTGAATAGTTTTAGAAGAAAGACAAGTGAAGCGGAGAGCTAAAGCGGCAAAGAAAGTTGCTAAACCAGAGCAAGCATATGAAGCGCTTAGTATGATGGGTTTCAAAGGGACAGCTTATCCTCATAGACCGACGATGGACAGAATGGGTATCTCTAGTGATGTGGACTTGGTGCTAGAAGCTTGTGGGTTGTCTTAGTTGGCATCGATGGTTTCCAAAGCATATAAGGAAGAGACAGTGCAATTTTTAGCCACGGTGGAAGCTCATGAATATGTGGCAACACCTCCAGCCTTGATTAAGCGAGATGGAGCTGGATACATAACATTCAAGGTACATAGGTGTAATTACAAATTCACATTTAAACAAATGGAGGAATTGTTCGGTTTTCCACCAAGAGCTGCTACATACCCAATTATTGATGGAGATGAGCTGGATGACGTTTGGAAAATGCAGAGCGGAGCTACTCTATTTGATCCATTGAGGAATAAAGCTAGCTGGATCAGAAACCCAGGCATTAACTATGCTAGAAGAGCAATTGCAAACCTGCTGTTTGCAAGGCCATCGCCTGGTCCTATTAGTTTGGGAGAAATGCAGCTGCTTGACATTGCTCTAAAAGAGATAATAGGGGAAACACCTAATGGAAGGAGAATTCTTGGAGATGATGCTAACTCTAGCTTGGCATATATTCTATCTAGGCAATTCAAGGCTTAGAGAAGAAGGGCAATGACTCAAGCAACCAAAAGCAAACCCAAGGTAATCTACATAGGCGGCATAATCACACCAATATTGCTCGCTTATGCAGTCCCAATTGATATGTCTGCAAGTATTGAGCCAAGGTTCATGACAGCTCGTTATCTCAAAGGCTCAAGTGTTTTAGCATGGGAAGATGCACTTGATGGGAGGCTGCTGTATAGATTCGTCCACCCTGAGGACCAAGATGCAAGAGTTCTACTCCCTTGTACAAGGATGTGCTCAATTGACTCAATGCAGAATATTCAGTTCACTCACCCACTTTATCTTTTTGTTGAGAATCAAGCACCACAACACCTTAGCGAACATTTATCTCATGTACATGATGAAGAAGAGCTTGAGCCAGAAAGTTACTACTTTAAAGAGTTTACTTTACTAAGAATGAGAATTCCATCTAAAGAGGCTCACAAGCGAATTGGTAAACTCCAGAAGCTGGGAAAGTGGTTGGTTAAAAAGGTCAAGAATCTGACCAAAAAAAGGATGAGTAGAGACGCAAAAGAGAAAGTTACTATTGACCAAAGAAAAGGATGAGTGGAGACGCGAAACAAAAAGTTACTACTTTGAAGAGTTTACTTCACCAAGAATGGAAATTCCAGCTAAAGAGGCTCACAAGCGAATTGGTAAACTCCAGAAATTGGGAAAGTGGTTGGTAAAAAGGTCAAGAATCTAACCAAAGAAAATGATGAGTGGAGACGAAAAAGAGAGGAGCTAAGAAGGGAAATGAATGCCCTGAAGGACAGATTTAGTGGAGATACACCACATAAACAAACTCCAAGCCCACCAAGAAGAAGACACTTAGTTTCAATTGAGGAGACTCATGAGCCACCACCAGAACCAGCCAGACACTCTGTAGAAGATGGCTCACACATACACAAGAGGAGGAGATGAAGACGCCCCACCTCACCACCCAACCTCGCCATGCAGATAGGCGAGGGCAGCTTGGAAACTGGCGAGGCCAGCCTTGGACCACGGCTAGTACCTCTACTCAACAAGGGCCTGCAGTCCCTTACTAAAACCCGGCAAGCTACACTTTGGAGGACATGAATGCCTCCACATCTCACCTGTTTGAGTACAAATGAAGTAACAAACTCCAACCATCATTATACATACCACTGCATCTTTATCATTTTTGCTTGTTTATTGGTCTAGGATTTTTCTCCAACTCTTTTATCCACACAAGGGACTGTGTGATTTAAGATTGGAGGAGGGTTCTAGATAGCATTTGATCATGTTTCCTTTGTTCTTATTTTCATTTCTCATGCATTCATATAAGCTTTATAAAAATCCAAAAAGGATTTTTCATTTTGATCATGCGTACATATAAGGCATAGAGAGCACAAAAAAATCATAAAATCTGGAAAAAAAAAATCATAAAAAGAGTGTCATATAGTTGCATATAATGTAGATTGAGTCTAATTTGCATTGGGAACTATGATATTCCTACCTTGTTGGTGCTGGTTTGATGGTAAGAATCACTGCCCTCGTCTTAAGTTGTTTGATGCATTCATTCTAGCTTGAAATTAAAACCAAACCATGCTTGGAATTCACGGAATGTATTGCATATTTTGATTGAAAACGCTATGATTTGAATTAGCAATTATCTAGTCTTTGCATCACTTTGGAGTTTATGGATTTCACAAAATATTTGGACTAACTTTTCCCTTCATGGCTGCTATCTTGATTATTCTAAATAGCTTCCCACCTAGCTGCATAATCGACTCATTTCAAACTATGCCTTGTTTGCTGTGTGACTGTGAGACCTATTTCCGGTTAATCTTAGCATAACGTGTTAGGTGAGAACCGACAAGGGCATGTCTCCATGTAGATTCTGGTTCACAATTTTTGGATTTTTGGATCAGACTAGGATTAGGTGGCTATGGTTTTGGGTGTGGGTTTTGCTTGTGTTGAAACATGGGAAGTTATGGAAAGTATAAGCAAGAAAAGGAAAGGTTTAAAGGAAGAAGTTTAAGGAGGGATTGAGCTGAAAGTATAAAAGAGTTCTAGTAAAGGTTTTGAGGAATTGGAAAGATTAGAAAGGTTCTAAGAATGGAAAAATAAAGAATAAGTCTTGGTTAAAGAAGAAAAGAGCCTAGTGCTGTAAGAGTTTAAGTTCCAAAACCGCTAAAAATTCAAGTAATGAGACCTCCCTCCTTAGATTTTCGATAGGAAAAGCTTATGTTTATGATCTTGATGGCTGGAAAAAGAAGAAGCCTTGTGTTGAAAAGGATATATTAGGATCATATTCTGGGTTTAGAACTGCTAGGTTGGATCATTTGGGTGTATGGGTAGATGGAAATATGCTCTAGTATGCGCCTATTGGATCTCACCTTTAGCATTATGTTGAAGCTTATCCATTCTTGAGTGATCCTTTTATGCATTGATTGACCATATATTGTAGGAGATCATTTTTATCTCTTAAGTCTTACCTTAGCTAAATGAACTCCTTATTGATGCTTAGACTTGATACTTAGACGTGGTGGAGAACAAAGCTTGTCGAGTGATATGTCTGCATTTTACCCCATTTTAGATGCATAATTCATCATGATTTGCATGCATTCTCATTGCATTCTCTACACTTTAGAGTCATTTTAGGATCATTTTGCATACATATTGCGCTTGGAGCATCTCAGGTACCTTTAAGCTAAAATTGGGAGCAATTGGAGTGATTTTGGGGCAAAAGACAACAAGGATCATAGTAAGATTAAGCGTTTGAGCAGAAGGCCTTGCATGCTGAAGATACTGTACCACTCGCCTCTCAGCCTCGCTATGGTGGAGACGAGTTGTGATTTGGGAGTAGCTCAAGACCATGACTCGCCGGTCCAACAGACCATGCACCGGCGAGGGAAGGCCAAACCAGGAGAAAAAGCTTCAACTCGCCATCATAACTTGCCATGCCACTGGCGAGTTGGTCACCGACTTTGTATTCTGTTGGCCTTTTTTCTCTGCATTGACTCCACTAGGGTTTTGTGTAATGGGCTATAAATACCCCTTTTGGTCCACAAAAACATAACCACGTTTTATTTCCTTTTGTAGCAAGAACAGAAAGTTTTTTTCTCTCTTTTCCTTTGTTTCTTTTCCCCTTTGATGCTAGATCATGAATGATGTGTTGATTTGCTAAGTTTGGTAATTTAATATATTTTGTTCAGTTTTTAATGCTCTTTATTTCCATGTCTTTTATTTCAATTTCTAGGTTTAGGAATTTCATCATGCTTAGTGAGTAGATCCTTTAGGGATAGTGAGGAGATGGGATAGATTGAGGTTTGATCATGGTTTTCTGCCTTGTTTAGGTTGTTATTGTTATAGATCATGCTAGTCTAGATGTCCTTAATGCTTATTTCAACTTGATCACTTGAAATCTGATATGTTGCTTTCATAGCCTAGAAGGTGTTTGATGAAATACTTGGCTGAGTTTAGACTAGGATTAACTTTTCTTTCCCAAGATATTGGATGTTTATACAGTTAGTTGGCTGTTTAGGATTCTTTCTTCATACCAATTTAAGTGTGTAATCACCAAGAGATTTGGGTTAGGTCACACTTGGATTGAGTGATCAATGTTCATGAGAGTGGCTTGATTGTCTTTCCTTGAATCCTTAGCCTTAGATCTACCTTTTAGGTTGTTAGATAAGTCCTGAGAACCATGATTGAACTGAAATCAATGATCACATCCTCCTTATGAACCCATCTTTATCATTTATTGCATCTGGTTTATTCCTCTGTTTTATGCTCATTTCTCTGTTTTGCATTGCCTGTTTTTAGCTTAATGCTCTATTTCCTATTGCTCATTTTTTCATCTTGTTTGTTTGTGACAGAATCATTGTGCTTAGATTTGCTTGGATTAGAACAACTTCTCATATCAATGTTAGCAGCACACTTTTGGTTCGATACCTCAAGTACTATGAAGATTTGATAACACAGAGGGTAAAAAGCCTATTATCATCGATAAAATTGACAAACTTATCCACACCAGAATGGATCGCATCAGCGTTAACCTCCATGAGAGCACCAAAGTCCTCAGACGAAGAAGGATGCATGCCAGGACTTGCAACCGAGAGTTCAAACTTCCCTTCGAAAGTGTCGAGCTCGAGCTCTTCACTTTTGTACTTTGTCCCGAGCTGCTCGATCATGAAAGTATCATGATTAATCAACAAAAATTTGGATTTAGTACGAGCTTGAGGGATCTAGAAAGCTTGACGTTCTCTCATATGCTCAAATTTTTCCTTTGACTGAGTGTGGGGAGCTCTATCTTTTGACGGAAGCTCCTCTCTAACCGCGCAGACAACATACGAAGCTGCCTTATCACAAGCTTCACTCATTTTTTTCTTCTTGTCACCAAGCGCGATTGAGAAATTAGCTGCAATGGTCTCAACATCAACAAGTTGTTTCTTGGGCTTGACGATTTCAATCTTAAGTTGGTTGATATTGTGTGAATCCTGTATAAGGAGAAAGACCGGATCGAAGATTTATTAGGACTAAAGGCGGAAATTTTTTTCCTCTACCAGTTCTCACGTGCTAGAAGCTTGGAAATGATTTTCATCTTTGTTGCTCAAAACTGGTGGAGCTTCCTCACTATATTGGGTGTATTATTAATCTCAAAAAATTGGATCTGCAATGTTGCTCAAATCTGGTGGAGCTACCCTCTTATATTGTGAATGCTATCAATCTTGAAAATTTGGATCTTAAATATTGCTGAAGTCTAGTGAATCTTTCCTTTTCAATTAAAAATGCTATTAGTCTAAAAGTATTGGAACTTACACACTGCTCAAGTCTGGTGGAGCTTCCATGTTTTATTGGAAATGCTATTAATCTCGAGTATCGAATCTTAGGGTTTGCTCAAGTCTGGTGGAGATCCCCTCTTCTATTGGGAATTTTATCAACATCGAGTAGTCGGATCTTAGTTATTGCTCAAATATTCTGGAACTCCCCCTTCTTTTGGAAATGCTATTAATCTGAGGGAGATTAGTTTTAAAAGTTGCTCAAGTCTGGTAAAGCTCCCACCTTCAATCGGAATGCTATTAAGCTCAAGGAATTAAATTTTAAGGGTTGCTTAAATTTGATGAAACTTCCCTCTTCGATTGTGAATATTACTAATCTTGAGGAATAATGTCTTAGAGGTTGCACAAAGCTGGTTTCATTCCCAAAGCTTCCAAAATCTTTAGTAATCCAAGATGCAAAAAATTGCGAGTCAATAGAGGGGCTAGATTTCTCTTTTCACAATAAAAAGTTTGTTGGCATCCTTAACTTTGCTAAGTGATTCACACTTAACGAAGACATGAGAGATCTTATGGTGACCTCAACTTGTATAGATACAATCTACCTAGAAAAAAAGTATCTACAAGCTTCACTTAGAGTGCCATTGGGAATTCTATGTCAATAACATTGAATAAAATAGATACAAATCTTCCTAAATCCTTAAGATGTAAGGCTTGGTGGTTAATAAGGGTGACGTTGGGGTTGATGATGAGAAAATAATGAGTTACCATGAATGCGTTTAGGAGAGACAAAATGGTATCAATGTTATGCATATATCAAGTTTACACTGCAAATATATAAGTGACCATCTGTAAATGTTCGATGTTGAAGAAACTATTACAAAAGTAGAAGCAATAATCATCGAGTAGAATTGAAAGTGAGAAGCGAAATAAGTTTATGTATTTCCATTAATGTTCGTTAAGTTCTGAATACAAAACATTGAATCCTCTTTATAATAATAGAGGAAACAAAAAGGTAAAATATAGTCTCGATCTCATCTAAATCATAAGAGAAATTAACTGGAATTGAATTAAAATCTCATATAATCTATCAATTTAATACCCTCCCTCAAGATAGCAAGTATATGGAAAACATTGACATCTTGCTAACAAGTGACTTGAAGAGATTAGGAAACATAGGCTTTGTAAAGCATTTGTTATGTTTAGTTCAGACTTAATATGGAGAGGTTTGATCATACCATCAAGTACTCTTTCTCGAACCTTATGATAGTCCATCTCCACATGCTTTGTTTGCTCATGATATACTTAGTTATTTAAAATATGGATCGCTGCCAAAGAGTTACCGAAGAAAGTAATTGAACAATGTAGAGGTGACTGAAATTCATTTAACAAATTCACTAACCATTCAAGTTCTTGAACAGTAATTTCATAGCAATATATCTGGATTATAGAAACATACAAAAGCCTGATATAAAACAACATGTTTCCTTGCATGATGCCTAATCTGCATATGTGAAAAGTTTTAAAATCAAGTCAAAGTCTGCTGAGTAAAACAATGCTTTATCGATACTTTCCTTTATATATTGTAAGACTTGTATGATGCTTTGAGATGAGATGGTTGGGGTTGAGATGTGAACTGGCAAAGCCGGTTTACATCGTAGGTAATATTTAGGTGAGTAATGGTTAGATACATCAAACGCCCTACTTCTTCTGTAGACATTTGGATCTTTGAGTAATGGTTCTAAATTATCTTGACAAATTTTGATGCTTGGTTCCATTGGAATGATAGACTGTTTGCATGCTAATTGACATGTTTCTTATAATAGCTTCAATGTATACTTATGTTGACATACTGAGATTCCTGAAGCAATTCTAGCAATTTCCAATCCTAAAAAGTACTTCAAATCCCCAAGGTCACACAACTTAGAACACATCTGTAGAGCTTCTTTTAGGTTCTTAAATGTAGCAACATCATTAGAAGCTATAATGATATCGTCAACATATACTAACACAGCCTCATACTGTCTTGAGATATTCTTGATGAAAAGAGTGTGGTATGATTCGATTTCTGAAATCCATGAAATAATGGAATTGAGCTGAACTTGAGAAACCATTGTCTTGAGGCTTGCTTTTGACCATATATTGACTTTTGTAATTTGGAAACTACATTTTCTGGCAACGTCTCTCCTTCTTTTGGTGTGTAACCCGGTGGTAATGACATGTATATTTCTTCATCTAACTCACCATTGAGAAAGGCATTAGAGATATCTAATTGAATGAGAGTTCAATGCTTTGTTGTAGAGACTGCAAAGAAGGGTTTTTACAATTGTCATCTTTGCTATTGGAGAGATTGTATCTAGAAAATCGATTGCATTTTTCTGAGTGCAGCTTTTCACTAAAAGCCTTGCTTTGTATCTTTCCAAGCTGCCATCTGGTTGAGTTTCGAATTGTAAACCCAATTACAACTAATGGCACGTTTTCCTACAAGAAGAGAACAAAATGTCCAAGTATTAGTACTTTAGTGCTTGGAGTTCTTCATTCATAGCAATTAACCAATCTTTAAAGGTCTTTGCTTGATTGAAAGTATTAGGTTCCGAAAGAAATACATAAAACAAATATAGGAGTGATATCCTTCAAATAGATGATCATAAGTAAAGTAATCATCTAATGGATAAGGGATCTCAGTCTCTGTTATGTTGCAGTAGTAATCCTGGAGGTTGGTTGTAGTTTCATGTGTCATTATGTTGTTGAACTACTTGTTTTGTCACTGTCTTTTATTTCATCACTACTCGCATTTGGATTATCTACCTCACTTGTACCTGCATCATTTTGTAAAATTTTTAAAAAGAAATCTACATATTCAAAAGTATTCTCCTCTATAAACGGAAAAATCTCTTTATGGCAGACCACATTTCTAGTGAGTTATGATATTTGTCTCCAAATCTATTACTTTATAACCTTTATAATATGCATGGTAACCAAGGAAAATACAAGCCTTTGATCTGGGTTGAAACCTATGTCTATGTTTACCTGATGTGGAATTGTAACAAAGGCATCCAAAGACTCGCATATAATTATATTATGGAAACTTTGAGGTTGGAAGCTGATAAGGAGATTTATTGTTTAACAAAGGTGTAGGCAACTTGTTGATCAAAAATACAGCTGTTAGGATGCAATCTCCCCAATGTTCAAGAGGTATGTTGCTCTGAAACATCAAAGAACGAGCCACGTTTAGAATGTGCTGATGCTTTCGTTCGACTATTGAATTCTGCTATGGAGTCTCCAGGCATGAATGATAAGTTATAATTCCTTTTTCACGATAAAGTTTGTCAAAACAAATTTCTGGTGCATTATCATATCTTACTCCTTTTACATTAGCTTTGTATTGTGTCTTTATCATAGTAAGATGATCTGAAAAAACTTGATGAACATCACTTTTTGATTTAAGTAAATAAATCCAAACGAGTATAATCATCAACTATTATGAGGTAATGCTTATATCCATCTACTATTTCAACTGGAAAAATGACCCCAAACAACGATGTGAAGAAGATTAAAAGGATTTTCACACATTTTATTCAATGAAACATAGGGAAGCTTTTTCTGTTTTGCCAAAGGACAAACAGTACAATGAAAAGAATCAACATTATTCTTCTTAATTCCTAATACTGATATGATAGAATCTATTCTAGTAGAGGAGGGATGACTTAATCTATGTTGCCAAAAAGTCCAATCTACTACATAATTAACAAAGAAAAGAGATTGATGAATCAAATTTGAGGTAAATGAAACATTGTCCAAGATGTAGAGATTTCCAATCCGCTCAGATTGACAAATCATCACTCCCTTAATAGGCTCTTGGATCATGCAAGACACTTGATCAAACACCACGCGGCTGTTAAAGTTTTTTTGTTAATTGGATGACACTTAGGAGGTTAAGCCTGAAATCAGAATAAAAAAACGTTTTGCCAGACAAGATATTCATTAATTCTGATTTCTCGTATTCCTTCAACTTTTATATCCAGACCTATAGGTAAAGTCACATTTGTTGCTAAACAACATATCATATTAGTGAATAAAATTTTATCATGTGTAGCATGATGACTAGCCCCACCGTCTATAATCCATTAAGCATAAGTTAAAAAGATACCTTTTGTTCTCAAATGCTCCAACAAATGAAGTGTTATCATTGAGAAACACATACCTGGTAACGCGGTTATGGATCTTCCTGAATTAGAAGGGATTGATGTTTTATCAGCAGGTAAAAAGAGTTGAGAATTGAAGTATGCAATTACTCCTTATATTTGATCCTTTGATAATATCTTCAACATTCTAGTCACTGGATTATACGTTGTATTTCCATTGGTTAATGTGAGCTGAGCAATTAAAGGTTTAACAGATGCATTCTTAACCTTGTGTTTGAATCTAGGTGGATAGCCATGAATCTTGTAGTACTTATCTTGAGTGTGACATGTGTACCCATAGTTAAAACAAATGGGTCTCTGAGTTTTCTGACCTCTATAACCAGCATTAACTGATCATGTACCAGTCGTAGTATCCACAACATTAAACACATAAGCATTTAGCATTGGGACAATGTTGCGTTGACTGTGATTTTGGTCTAAAAGATTCTAGATTTCTGCTAGGTTTGGGATGGTTTTCTTCATGATATTATGACTTTTAGCGTTGGTGTATGAATCATCTAAACCCGCCAAGAACTTAATAATCTTGGTATGAGCTGCTTTAGTAGCATTAGACTTGCAACATTCACAGTGATGGCACATTTGTACACATTATGTACCTTCTAGATCATCCCATAATGTTTTTAGTGTAATAGGTAGAGAGATCGAGAGAACCTTGCTGAAGTGCCCACATTTATTGAGACAACTGGTAAGACGTTGGCAAATTCGTAATGTGAAATCTATCTACAAGGTGTTTCCAAATTTCAGAAGCATCATTGAATCTCATTATAATGCCATAAATTTGCTTGGTTACAGAACTGAAAATCCAAGACTTCACCATACAGTTGTATCTAGACCAAATTCTATAGTGATGGTGCGTAGTAAAAGGTCTTGGCAGCAGACCATTCAAAACGTCAATCTTATTCTTGCATCTAAAGCAATTGTGATTGCTATACTCCAAGTATTGTAATTAGACACATCCTAGATTTCAGAATTTATCGATGTACCTAGATTGTCTGAACTTGTGAGAAAATAATGAGAATTTTGAACTCCATCAAAGTCAAAGTCTTCTTGATTTGTTTGTTACAAATCTAAATTCATCTTTTAAAACACTGTAGTAGCTTCAAAAACTGTATTTTTTGAGCTTTGGCTTTGATTTTGAGCAGGCGATTCCGTTTTGTTCGATCTATTGGATCGATTCGTACATTTTACACCTGAAGAATCAGTTGCTCAAGGAAGTAGTTTTGAAGTTTGACGAAGAGTAACCATGATCAAAAGCTTCTCAGCAAAATAATCAAGAGAGAGAGAGAGAAGAAAGAAAGTGAAAAGATTCTGGTGGAATGACCTGAAATCTAGATCCAATTTTCCGGTGGAATAACCAGTAAAGGGGAAGAGATGAATTAGAAAAATCTAGAGTTGAAAACAAGATCGAAATGATTGAGTTTAGATTCAGCAGTTCAGATACTATATTACAAAAGTAAAAGTAAGAAGATCGAATAGAATTGAAAGTGAGAAGGAATAAAAGTTTATGTATCTTCCATTAATGTTCGTTAAGTTCTTAATACAAAATACTAAATTATCTTTATAATAACAGAGGATCTTGTTAACTCACCTACCTCGTCGATCACTAGCCTTAACACAAGTTAAATGCTAACATATATTTGTATCTGGTACGTCTTGAACATATAACAAAGAAATATGGTAACATATTTTTGTATCAACTTTCATACAGAAAAAAACATGTTTTCGTATCTACTACATATTGAACATATTACAAAGTTATATGCTAACATATTAGATATGAGTAACTAATAAAAGTGAATAGTATAACATCTAGTACAAAGTTAAATGCTAACATGTATTTATATCTGCTAGCATACTACCTTACCTGCTAGCTTACACATCTTAGTCGCTAATGTACTAATTCAAAAGTGTTATATGTTAAGTAATTTTTGTTAATTTCATCTGATTTTCATTTGTTCCTTTCAGTTATTCTGGTGAGTGCAGTTAGCAGAAAAAATGTATTGCTTACATGTTAAATTTTTTTTTTTGTAACTCAAGAGTTCCCAGACTTTATGGAAAGGGTCTGTACTATTCTCCTGGGAGTGGTGCAACCCACGGATAGACCTTCACATCCGGGTATTTAAATGGGCCGCTCCCTACCACTTGACCATAAACTCCTTGTCTTACATGTTAAATATTAGTATAAATATATTCTTGTTGTTATCATTTTATTATCACCTAAATATATCGTTGTCTATTACGTTTAATGGATTCGTAATATATATTTGTTCTTATTTCCACTGCCAATCTATTATTGTATACTATGGTAGTTATTAGTTAATATTTATTTTTAGTTAAATGTAAACATGATACATTATAGCTAAACTTCAACTCTCCCCACTTGTTGTTTTATAAGAAAATAATAATTAATTAAATAAAATATCATTTAATGCAGAATATTTGGTGATTAAATGTCTGACATATGATGTTTATGTTAAGCATATATAGTAGGTGACATATACTTAATAAGAAAAAAACACATGGCACTTACCTAATTAACACAAACCAATTAATTATTTACCTAATTCACCCTAAAATCTAATCTAATCTATCGATCTAATAGAAACAATGAGGTCCAACAAATTAGTCTTAAGTTCAAAGTAGACGGAAAGAAATGGGAGATTTTTGAAAGCCCAAACACCTCCGGGTTAGGAAAAAAAAAGAGAGAGAGATTGGAGAGTGCGGTCTATCTTCTCCAGTACTTGATAGTCCAATACTTGAAATATTTATGAAAAGCTGAAAATAGACTAATTAGTATAGTAAAAAGGTCTTAAAGTTGGTAGCTTTTTAATTTTGGATTCCTATCTAATTTTGTGTGCATCTAGATCTGGGTAAAATACTTGGAATCGAAAAACCAAACCAAAATCGACTCGAGATAATGGGTACCAAGTAGTACCCGAAACTGAGGAAAATACTTATTGGCTCCTCTTCATTCATACCCACGGATATCGGGTAATACCCGGTACTGAACCGATACCCGAATGGGTACTCGATTAACCCGAAAACATGTAAATATATATGAGAATCTAAGGTAATTTTTCAAAAATATTTACAGTATTTAGGTTATATTTTCGGGTATTCGGATATTTTTCGGGTAAATAATTGTATTTTGGGTATGAAATACTCAAATATATAGCGAAATCGTAAAAATTTGTCTAATATGTATAGCCGACCCGAATAAAAACCGGTACCGGAACCAAACCGAATCATACTTGGTTCCTAAGTGGGTACAGAAAATATGGATCCGAACCGACCCGGAATCAAGCAGAACCAACCCAAACCCGAACCGAAATATATGCAGTTCCTAAATAGATATAAAACATTCATACCCGAAATATTCGGACCCGAATACCCAGATGCCTAGACTGTATATGTGTGTGCATCTATATATGTTTGTGCATAATTTAACGATGCATTGCTCCGGTGCCTTAAAAATCAAGCAAAGCAATGGGTCATATATATCTGCAACTGCGATGGATCAACAAAAATGTTTCTGCAACTTGTTTAAATCTGATATTGAAAACACCAATCGAATCTTACGATCTTCTCCTATAGGGGATGATTTTATCAATGAAAGAGATGTTCAAACATATAATAAATGGACCTTAGCATTCGACAAGTGGGATGAAGATCCTCTCCCCCTCCCAAGATTATCTGCAAAATATAAACCATTATGGGTTCAGATTACACTTTCGAGTTAATTACTACATTGTTGTAGCAATTACATCTATATCGGAATTGACTGATCATGTAGTGTTCGATCCGACCAAAACTCAAACTAAGGAACTTTTCAAGGCAATAATGAGACAGTATCTATGACACAAGAAAAGGAGAACAAGGAAAAATTGATATAGTATACAAGTTCTTAGCTTAAAAGCTTAACCGAAAATCTATTAACTCCTTAACTGAAATTCGGATTAAGTGATTGCTTGCATGTGTCAATTTATTACATCTTTAATTATTCTCCACGCCAGATATATAAATCGGATTCGACCTCCTTATGATTCAAACACCAAAAAAGGATTCAACTGGATGCAAACTTTGTTGGGTGAACTCAAATACACACGTAGTTGGATCATGTTTTCTTAAGACAAGATAATCCTGATCCACTAGAAATATTTGCTCACTGAACTGGTTGTTATTGTCCAGTTTAAACGCAACCGGTACGTCCTGACTGTCCGGTCATCGGAGCTGTCGCCGGAAATATTTCCCGGCAACTTTTCCGGCGAACGGTACATCCAATATTTTTGCTCTATGCTTTGCCATACAGTTAAAAAAATATTTTAACGGTCGAAAGACATAACTAAACCGAAGTTAGTGCTATAGTAGTACTTGCAGACAAAGACAAAGGCAAAACCGAGACATTAAAGTCTCTGGTGTTATAATGAATCTGGTTACGAGGTGAAGTAAATGTGAATGTGTTATTGAAAATGATAACAATATAGATGTTCTTGACTCAGGTAATAAGTTGCACTTTTGGCTTCTAAAAAGGTCTTAAAACCGTATAAGATGCTTTTCACTCACACATTTGTTCCTTCTTCTGCTAAAAGATGAATCATGAGAAAAGAAAAACGATCCGGGAAGACATACACCCCCAGCTTTTGGCTTCTTATTTGTTAAGGGATAAAAATGGTTTAATGATGAGCATTGGCTTCAACCTTCTTCAGTGAATTCGTTTTTATCTGCAGATGAAAAGTAATTTAATCAGCATTTCAGGTATATTGATATCCAAGTTTCAAAACACTTTAGCTTCTACCAAGGAGAGAATTGACTGAAGAGATTAAAAATAGAATGAGCAAACAACAGGACTGAACAAGTAAACCTTTTTAGGGGTTGCACGACATGATGGATGACCCAGTGAAATTTTCTTAACAGATAAGATGAGACTTACAATCAGAAACATTAAACCAAGAAACTTCAGAAGCAACATCCATGTAAAAGTTACTACAAAGCGATGGATAATCTAAAGGAGAATATAATATCAGAATTTAGACATACTCAGTGGACTAGCGAAACAAGCTAACAAAAAGTGCCAAAAAAGATTTTTCAATGCAAATCTATAGCGAAAGAGAACTGTAAAATGGTGGAAACGCAGTAAAATTATGCTAATAATCAAAGCCAATAAACGAAACTTTGCCCTCAAAATCAGGAATGATTCCGATAACAAATTCTTTGAAGCAACCAATGTTCGAGATAAGTCACAATCAATCATAAGATAATAAAAAGAAACCTCAGAATCAATACTCTTTCCGAGATCAGAGCAATAAAATCAGAAATACACGAGACAAAGTCAAATAAAATGATCACCTTCAAGACTTTGAGCTTCATGGTCCCATAGACGAGACCCAAGCCAAAGGCCGAGGCACGAGCCACCTGATCATAGAAGCAAAAGGACATGTTGATTCACACAAACTCTTTCTAAAAACTACAAATCTACGAGACATATCAGAAATCGTTTAGAGAGATAATAATTACAAGAGTAAGAGAGCTGGTGCCGGAGTATAGTCCTGGAGGCAACGTCATTTGAAAATCAGTGTTGGTCACTCGTAGTCGTCTCCGGAGAAAGCAAACCCTAAGATCCCAAATCAATCGAAGCTTCCGAATCCTCAAGTTTGCGATTCGTTATGATGGTATGTAATTGTCTCTTTTGTTTTTTTTTTCCTTTCCCTGAAAGCCGAATATTGGGTCGTAATGGGCCTCTTGTTTTCTCGTCGTACTTTATGCTCCGTCAGATTTGTCAGCCCAGTACATTTTATAGGTTTGAATTCAGGTGGTATGTTTGTTATTGTCGGATTCGACATTCAGGTGATATGTTTTGATCAAATATTATCATATTTATCACTTAACATAATAATACTAATCAAAACTGCAACATAATTTATTCAACGAAAATATTCAACAATTCACTTTCGCTATCAATTTATAATTACAAATTTTATAGGAAAAATTATAATGTACTTTTGGTAATCTATATTTTTTTTTTTGATTTTGTTGAGATAGTCTTAATATTAACGTAAAACACATTTTAGCCTTCGAAGACATGAACGACATCGACAGCAAAAAAACAAAGACTAACGAGACGAATTTCAATGACGAATCTTTTTTCAATTATATCACCGATTGTATCTTTTCAGGTCGAAATCCAATTAGGTCGAAGAATCTGTTTTCATTCTGTTTTCAATTAATCCAATTAGGCCGAAATTGGATTTTTTTGAAATTTATGTGATAATGTTTCGAACTATCTTTCTCCTTCACATTCCATTTTTCTCTTTTTACGCTTTCTCAAAGAGAATGTTCATGTAAGTAACACTCTGTCTCTATACTCTGTTTAGTTATTTACGATACATTTTCTACTGGTTAACTTGCTTCTTTACAGTGTCTAGAGTTCTAATTTTATTTGAAATGTTGCTCAATTATAGGGCAAAAATGTGTCTTTTGGGGATTTTTTTGTGGTTTTGCTGCAATGGTGTGCTCTGTTCATGGCTATGACGCTGGTTGGGTCAATGCAATTTTATGGAGGAAGTGATGCTTCAGGAACAATGCGTAAGAAAACAAAATTGAACAAAACATTGTTCTCAATGTGTTCGACGAAATCTTCCCTTAGTAATATCTCATGTTTATTCTGTTTGTTGGTCTCTAGGTAGAAGCTTTACAGAGTCTTGTTTCTAGTGTAGAAGACTTAGAAATCTCATGAGTGCTACCTATTTTCTATGCACAATAATGAAGCTTGTTACTTGTAAAAACGTTGAGATGTAATTCAGAATGATATTACTAGAATAGTCTAAGAAGATTGGGAAATTACAAATCTAATCATTTGGAAACTATGAACAGTAACAGAGGTGTGGAAATTACATGATTTTTTGAGGGTCACTAGTTTTTTACAAAAATGCCATTATGATTTAATTTTTCTAAAAAATCAAACTTTTTTTATTTCTTCTTCTTTTTCGTTAAGAAGAAGAAAGAATGAATTTTTTTTTTCTTTTTTAGATTTTGTTGTGTTTTTGTGTTGATTTCTTAATGTTTTAAGTACTCTATAGTTATCTTCATCACTCTTCTAAGGTATGAGTTCATTAGCTTCATTTTCATGAAAGTTCACAACTCCAAAATTGCATATTTTCCATATAACTCGAATTTGAGAGTTTTGTTGAGTGAGTTGAGTTGCGTTGTCTTGAATATTGGTTGGGTATCTTGATTAGAACACAATACAAGGTTAATGAGTTAATTTTGAAAATTTTGAAATTTTCGAAATGTTAGGTTGAAGATGATGAACAGTGACGAAAAACCTACAAAGCTTGACCTTCAAACCTACATAACAGCAATCGAAAACCTACAAAGCTTGACTTCAAACCTACATAACAGTAATCGAAAACCTACAAAGCTTAACCTTCATACCTACATAACAGCAATCGAAAACCTACAAAGTTTGACCTTCAAACCTACATAACAACAATCGAAAACCTACAAAGCTTGGTATCTCGAAAAATATACAAAGCTTGTCTTCAAACCTACATAACAACAATTAAAAACCTACAAAGCTTGACCTTTAAACCTACATAACAGCAATCGAAAACCTACAAAGCTTGACCTTCAAACCTACATAACAGCAATCGAAAATCTACAAAGCTTGACTTCAAACCTACATTACAACAATCGAAAACCTACAAAGCTTGACTTCAAACCTACATTACAACAATCGGAAACCTACAAAGCTTGACCTCCAAACCTACATAATAGCAATCGAAAACCTACAAAGCTTGATTTCAAACCTACATAACAGCAATCAAAAACCTACAAAGCTTGGTTCACGAAATCAAGGGTACAACTGTCTTATTTCACCTCGAAATATTAGATTTGCAATTTCCATCTTTTTTGTCATTTCCTCTTCTTTTAAAACTAGATTTGCAATTCACCCTATTACTTTATATAGTAGTTGTGTTAGAAGTTACTTTAAGTTATGTTTAAAGTTTTTTGTCTATTTTAGTTGTTGCTTAGCTTTGTTTTCAATTAACGAGAAAGTATTATTGCTTTTTTTTTTCTCTTTGTAAGTGTGACGTTCTCTGATAGACTTGTTTATTGCTTTGGAATGAATCATTTTTTATTTTAGGATCATTGATTAAGTTGTGTTGCTTGGTTTGTTTGAAGATTTCCATATCAGAGAAGACAATCATGGAGTAAATTTGTTCAGAGCAAAGTGTAAGAATTATTTTGGGGTCACAAATGTATAATTAATGTGTTATGGTCATTATTTAAAGGAGTCAAAATTATGTGGTGATATTAGTAATTTCTAATTTGATGAAGGGCCGAATTAGAAATTAATTCTATATAAATAGAAGGTTTTGGTACCCACAACAACCTTAACAAGAAATACAGAAAACGTTCTCTGCATCCCATCAACAGAGACATCAAGCTATTCTAGGTTTATTGTGGAAGAGCCATTACCAAAATCCAGATCATACGCCATGTATCCCAAAGGTACGCTTCCGCTTATGTTCTTATTATTCAGAGACTGACATGTGTTGATTGAGAAATCATAAAGAATATAATTAACAATTGGTATCAGAGCACCATGTTCAGTTTCTGTTTGATAATCAGGCTATTAAAATAAATTCAAATTTATTTATTTGTGAATTTTTGAAGTTTAATCTAGATTAAAGAATTCTGGAATCTGTGGTTTTATATTGTTTGTTCTAAATATAAACATGTTTATGAAATTTTTGGATCTAATAATATTGCTCATAAGGTCTTTTTCTGAATATTTTTTAGAAATTTAAAAGCAATTTTTAGATTAGATTCGGAACTAAGATTCATGCTCAACCATTTATTCAAAACTCAGGTTATTTTTTTCGAATTTTTTGAGCAACTTTGGTTTTGTTTTTGGCTATGGAGGCTGAAAACTTAAAAGAACAAATTTAGGGTTTCGTTGGAAACCATTAAGGTTGAAGACAATGGCATATTTGTAATTAACAAAATCTGATTTAATGAAACGACACGTTTTTTCATTTGGCTTACTCGTTTTCTATTTGCTTCTTTATTGGGCTTGGCCCACTTTGGATGAAGAATTGGGTTAAAGACCAAAATTTGTTTAAATGATGACGAAGTCCAAATTTGGTTTTGGTTTAGAAAACGTGTAATATAATTCAAATATGTTTTCAACATTATGCCATTGCATAGAATAATTATTAAGGTTTAAAATCAATAATATTTTTAGTTGTACAAGTTTAATATTTGAATTGGATTAATTGATGTTTGATGTTGCCAAAGTAATCTCTCTTGTGGATATAATTTCAAGAATAATATTAAATGTCATATGTATATATACTCATGCGAATATTAAATCGACCCAAAGGTGGATTTATATTTGACCGAATTATATATATACCTTTGATAATAAATATGTGACAATTATTTGGAATAACCATGTGAATAATAAATCGATCCAAAGATAGGTTATTGTTTATCATGTATTATTGTCAATGTTTGATTATTACAACAAGAGAACCGTTAGCAGTTAATATTATTGTCCAAAGACTTGATGTTAATGTTGCACTTGGTATCTTGAGATGGGTTGTACAATTGTTCTCTTTTCAGCAAATTTTATTGTAGTATTTGCAAACTTAGGTTCAATTCCAACACTTAACGGTTCCAACTATAAGGAATGGAAAAGTAAAGTTAAGATTGTGCTTGGGTGTATGGATCTTGACCTTGCGTTAAGGATGGAACAACCTACTCCTCATACGGATGACAGCCTTCCTGAGTATAAGGCTGTTTATGAGAAGTGGGAGCGTTCTAATCGCATTGGTTTAATGATCATTTTGGACACCATTCCAGAAACCTTTAGAGGTGNTTAATGATCATTTTGGACACCATTCCAGAAAACTTTAGAGGTGCTGAGGAGATCAAAGATCTCAAACAGTTCTTTGTTGAGATGAACTTGTGTTTTGCGAGTAGCGATAAAGCAGAAATAAGTACGCTTTTGTATCGCTTTTGTACCATGAGGTACCACAGCAAAGGAAACATAAGGGAGTACATTTTGGAAATGTCCAACATTGTTTTAAAGCTTAAGACTCTCAAGATTGAGCTTCAATAAGA
Source organism: Lepidium africanum (assembly GCA_900406405.1). Classification (NCBI taxonomy): domain Eukaryota; kingdom Viridiplantae; phylum Streptophyta; class Magnoliopsida; order Brassicales; family Brassicaceae; genus Lepidium; species Lepidium africanum. The sequence goes on from OVAX01002551.1 coordinate 27,560, forward strand.
AGTGTTCATATTTTTTGTCTTAAACTCTCTCCCTCCTCAATTCAATCAAGTGAAATCCTGTTACAACACACAGAAGGAGAAATTGTCTCTTAGTGAGCTCATTTCGTATTGTGTGAATGAGGAGGATAGAATGAAACAAGAAAGGTCTGAAAGTGCTCATATGGTTAACACCTCTAAGGGTCAGGGCAAAAGAAGGAAAATTAAGGTCGTCAAAATGATGCTGCTAAAGGTCCAACTCAAAAGAATCAGACTAAGGCTGACGATGCCTGTTTCTTTTGTAAGAAAGTTGGACATATGAAGAAAGACTGCCAAAAGTACCATGCATAGCGTGTAAAGAAAGGTAGTTCCTTTGTTATGGTCTGTTCTAAGGTGAACTTAATTGAAGTACCTAGAAACACTTGGTGGTTAGATACAGCTGCAACTACTAACATTAATGTTTCACTGCAGGTTGCCTGAGCTACCGAAAACCAACTGATGCTAAAAGACACATTCATGTGGTTGATGGGTGTGCGGTGGATGTGGAGGCAATTGCACATTTTAGATTGTTTTTTCGTACTACTTGTTATTTTGATTTGAAAGACACTTTTGTTGCATCGTCGTTTAGACGTACTTTAGTTTCTGGTCCTTATTTAGACAAATCTGGTTATTCTTGTATATTGAGGAATGGAAAAACTATTTTGTCTTTAAATTTAGTTATAATTGGAACTGGTACACTTATGGATAATCACAATCTTTATTTGTTTAACAATGTGGATTTTCATAATGAAAACTTAAGTGTTGAATCAAGGGGTACTAAACG
>OVAX01002552.1:0-28350 GCA_900406405.1 Lepidium africanum
CAAGGGTCAAGAGATTGATCTAAGAGAATGACAATATGCTAAGGATGCTCAAGAAGACAATAAAGCTCTATCGAACACAAGAAACATCAATTTAGTTCACTTAGGAATTTTATCAAACACCTTGTGTGCAACAAAACTCATAGCTTCTAGATTCAAGATATTAAGTNCTTGTGTGCAACAAAACTCATAGCTTCTAGATTCAAGATATTAAGTTAAACTTAGCCTTAAGAACATCTAAATTGATTAATCTAACATCCTAGCAACAAAACCCAATTATCAAAACCCTAGATCTATTAAACCTTCAACTCAACAAGCATAATGAAAAAGATTAAGAAAAGAGATTAAGAAGAAACTCTAGATAGATGATTTGATCTTGAAGATCCACATGAAGAACAAAGTCTCTTGATTAATCTCCCTCCAAAGTATCAACTCTTCCTAAGAAGGTTGGATCCAACTCTCCCTAAAGAGGTTGGAAAAATATGAAAAAGTTGTGTTTTTGTTTCTCACAAGACAAGATATATAAGGCCTAAAACCTAGGGCAACAAGCCCAAAAAGAAGTGGATTCGGGTTGACCCAAGACAAACCAGGTCAAACCAATCAAAATGTGCCAAGTTTGTGTGTTTTTGGCAGGTCCTCGGGTATATCTGGTTGTGGGTCTGGTTGAGAGGATGTCCCTGAGTTGGCAGTCCGCGGCCTACACAGATCGCGGGTCTGGTCACGGCTTCTCTGCGGATATCATTTCACAACCCGCGCCCAGTGTAGGTCGCGGGTCTGGTCGCGGTTGAATGACATATGTTGAGTACATTCACCATATCTTTTTAACCACTTATCCAAATGCCTTCAAACCACCGCCAAATGAAAGATGACTCTTGTGGCTATCTTGTGTCCAAATTGAAGCTAATTACGTTTAGGGGAAGGTCGTCATCGATCACCATCTTTAAGAGCTTTGGAAAGAGCCTCGGGTAGGTAAGGTCGCGGCCAGGGCATCATCACTTGACCATTCTTCACTTCCTTTGCCATTTATACCTCCAATCCAAGCTTGATTCATCCCTTACGCTCAAAATCAATGCTTCTTGATGCAAGCTCCCATCCTTATGATTCAAACCTCATGATTCAAGTCTCCAATCACCTAAAAATACCAAAAAACACAAAAATATGCAAATGCATGACCTAATGACTATAATGCACAAACTAAACACAAAGTGACTCTAAAATGACATAATGTGCAACCAAAAGACTACAAAATGATGTTAAAAATGCAATGGAGAATAGGGTAAAAATCATGCACATCATGTTTCCGCCTGAAAGAACTGCTACTGGCGAAATTCAAGAGAGGAAAATATAAATTGATAGATCCCGAACCCCCGCATAAAAACCACAGCGGATTAGGAAATCAAAGAACACGAAACCGTAGTAAAACCATAATAGATGAACCGTGAAGAACTCCCACCACTAGCTCCTCGGACAACAATCATGATAATGGGTAGTTTGAAGGAAGGCAATGATTCCGTGCGAGCGATAAAAAATTATGAACATGAAGCAGAATCAATAAGGACTAGGGCCGAGACAAAGAATGGTTCCCCTAGTGTCACCCTCGTACGGAACACACCACCTACTGAAGTCATAAGTTTTATCGACACTGATACTGAAGGCGTGCAACACCCACACGACGACCCTATGGTTGTCAAACTCCGTGTCGCAGACTGTGACATCACACGCGTCCTCGTTGATATAAGAAGCATGGTGGACTTGATCTTTAAGGAAGTGCTAGACAAACTTGCAATCCTAAACGCGGAGATAGAATTTACGGAGTCGGCTCGGCCATTAACCGGGCTTGACGGAAACTCAATATTAACTTATGGGACAGTGAAACTGCAAATCATCCTCGTTAGCATAACCAGATGGGTCAAGCTCCTCGTCCTCAACAGACCGACTATCTACAATATTATCTTGGGTACACCCTGGATTCATGCTATGAAGGTTGTCGTCTCAACTTACCACGAGTGCGTTAAATTCCCAACTGATCAAGGAATCTTTACTCTCCGCGGAAATCAACAGATGGCCAGAACGTGCTTTATCACCGAGTGCAAACTTAGAAAATCAGCAGGTCAGTTATGCCTGATCGCCAGCGAAGCAACCACATGCACTCTCCCATGGAATATCCTACAAGATAGTCCAAAAAGAGAAATGACGGAGCAAATCTGCCTGGACTCGAACAAGTCGGACCGCTGCGATAAAATCAGCCAGGAACTACCCACGACCCTACGAGACGAGCTCATTACCTTCCTAAAACATAATCTTTCAACATTTGCGTGGTGCACGGAGGAGATGACCGGAATAGACCCGAAAGTAATCAGTTTCAAGCTTAATATCGACCCCACATACAAAAATTCAAGCAAAAATGATGAAAGCTTGGACCCAAGTGTGCGCAAGCAGTAAATGATGAGGTCGATCGTTTAATCAATGTCGGGTTCATAACTGAGGTTAAGTACCCAGAATGGCTCGCCAACCCTGTTGTTGTCAAAAAAAAAAATAATAACTGGCGAGTCTGCGCATATTTCACCAATCTCAATAAAGCCTATCCAAAAAACAGTTTCCCACTCCCACACATTGATTGAATCGTCAAATTAACAGCAGGAAACGAGTTAATGTCTTTAATGGATGCATTCTCCAAATACACATAGATCAAAATGAACGTGACCAACCATGAAGAAATAGCTTTTATCACTGACCGCGGCACTTACTGCTACAAAGTCTTGCCATTCTGACTTAAAAACACTGGAGCTACTTACCAAAGGCTCGTTAATAAAATGTTCGCAGGACAACTCGGACAAATAATGGAAGTTTACATAGATGACATGCTCGTCAAATCCTTGAAAGTTGAGGTTCATGTTCCCGACCTCAAAAAATGTTTCGACGTGTTCAATGCGTATGAAATGAAGCTTAACCTATCTAAGTGCACTTTCTGTGTAACCTCCGGAGAGTTCCTGGGTTATATCGTGACTCAATGGGGAATCGAAGCCAACCTAAAGCATATGATCGTGGTACTTGACATACCGTCCCAAAAACACATGCGAGAAGTGCAATGGTTGACGGGCGGATCGCTGCCCTCAATCACTTCGTCTCACGCTCGATGGATAGATGCCTACCGTTTTTCCAGCTTCTACGAGGAAACAAACATTTTATCTGGGACAAGGAATGCAAAGAAGCATTCCAACAACTCAAAACATACTTGGCCACAACTCCCATTTGGCTAAGCCAGAAGCCGGGGAGACTCTATACCTCTACATTGCGGTCACCATTACTGCTGTCAGCGGAGTGCTTGTCAAGGAATATTGAGGCGAACGAAGGCTGATTTTTACATCAACAAAGCATTAGATGATGTGGAGACGTGGTACACAGTAGCCAAGAAATTAGCATTTGTAGTAATGACTGCGGCACATAAGTTACGCCCATATTTCTAGTCCCACGCGGTCGTCGTCCTGACTAATCACCCACTACGAATGATTCTCCATAGTCCCACTTAATCCACACAGCTGACCAAATGGGCCATCGAACTGAGCGAATATGATATCGAGTACATGGGATGTACTAGCGCCAAATCTCAGGTCTTAGCGGATTTCATCATCGAATTGTCCCCAGTACCAAAAGATGACCTCCCACCATAACAAACAAATAGATGGACTTTATGTGCCGATGGTTCAGTATCTTGCCATGGCTATGGAATCGGAGTCCGGCTGGAATCTCCGACGGGGGAAATACTAGAACAATCTTTCCGGCTTGCCTTCCCAGCTCTAACAACAAAGCAGAGTACGAATATCTTCTCGCCGGCCTATGTCTAGCAAAAGCACTCGACGCATAACACAACCTTGCCTTAGTGGATTTGCAACTCGTCGTCAACCAACACAATAGAGGGTACGTGGCCAAATGCGAACGCATGGCCGCATACCTAAAAGTGGTTCACGAACTCGTCAAAATTTCCCATGGAGATAACACTTCTATCGACGCACTAGCAGCCCTTGCTTCCACGTCAGACCCCATGCAGCGCCGAATCATTCCTATCGAATGCATCGAATATCCAAGTATTGAACTGACAAAGGGGCAATGCCTTGTCATTGACAAAGCTGAGGAAGACAAATTTGAGAACTTGCAGAATAACGAAGAAGCAAACAAAAAAGACTAGAGGAAAGAAATCAGAGCTTATGTTGCGGACGGCAAAGTACCCCTATACAAGTGGGATGCACGTTGACTCAAAGTGAAGAATGCCTTTTGTATGGAAATAAGAGGCAACTTGTACCGACGAACGACAAACAGAGTCCTACTCAGCTCCATCAATGGTGAAGAAACGCGGCGCGTCATGGCCGAGGTCCATGAAGGCGCTTGTGGAAACTATTATGGAAGACGAACACTCGTCTAAAAAGTTTGAAGTCTGGAATACTATTGGCCGACCATGATAGCTGATTGCAAAAAATACACCGTGAAAAATGTCAAAGACACGCACCACTCATATATGCACCAGCCGAGGAGCTCACCTCATCAGCAATGGCTTACCCGTTCATGCGTCGGGCCATGGATGTAGTCGGCCCGCTCCCCGCGTCAAGACAGAAGAGTTTCTCCTCGTCATAACAGACTACTTCACCAAATGGGTAGAGGCAGATCTTTCACTAAGGTCCAAGGCTGTGATGTGCAAAGATTTGTCTGGAAAAATATCATTTGTTACCACGGGTTACCGTACGAAATCATCACAGACAACGGTTCGCAATTCACCTCGTCCAAGTTTAAAGGATTTTGCGCATGCTCGAAACTCCGTCTCAGCAAGAACACTCTGCAAAACCCACATGGAAATGGGCAAGCAAAAGGCACAACAAGATAATAATTGAAGGCATTAAGAAATGTCTCAATGAAAAGAAGGGACGTTGGTCCGACGAGCTTGATGGCGTCTTATGGTCACACTGAACCACCTAGAAGGTCGACTGGCCAAACACCTTTTTCATTGTCACATGGCATTGAAGCAATGGTTTTGGCAGAGGTGAACATAGAGAGTATTCGCCGTAAGGTATTTACACATGACGAAAATCTCAACCGAGAAAAGATATACGACAGTCTCGATGATCTCAAAGAAGTCTGTGATTCGCCACACCTTCCGGTTCAACGACACCAACTACAAGTGTCCAGATACTACAACAAGAAGGTTAAACACCGAAGATTCGCAAAAGGCGACCTTGTCATGTGCCAAGTGTTCAAAAACACCGCCAAGCCGAACGCAGGGAAGCTTGGTGCTAGCTGGAAAGGCCCTTATAGTATCTCCAAAGTTGTAAAGCCTAGAGTGTACGAACTCATGACGATGGCCGAAGACATGGTACCGAGAAGCTGGAACGCAAACAACCTAAAATGTTTTTATCACTGAACACCGACGATGATGCTGACGCTTAGGCTCTACATGGCGTGTGGTTTCTTTGAAACACCTCTAATCTATACTTATGCATTAAGTCCTTCAATAATCACCAATGACGACGCCATCATCAGAGCGATTCTAGGTAAAAATCCTACTCCTTTTAAATTACGTATGTCATGAATTTGTAACTGAAAACTACGTTTGGCTTGATCCCCTCATGAGGTACGTAGGAAGCCTTTGGGTGTGGCTATAATATAAATATATCTTTTCTCTCACCAATAAATGCTTTCCTCGCCTCGGTAAAATGATCACCTTAACAAAAAAAAAACACCAAGAACTAAGCCGAGCCCAGATTTCGCACCGGCTATACAGGTTAAACCAGACCATAGATTTGTTCCTAGAATGCCAAAGACGAAGCCGAGCACACCACTCGTAACACGCACCACATGATCAGGCGAACCATAAATTTGCACTTATCAACCCTACGTGTCGAGCAAGGTAAATGTCGGGCATTGAGCCCACCCCGTAAAAGGTACCAAGCAATGCAAAAAACAATCAACTCCGTTTCACTTCATATAAATCACCTAAAAATGTACATCTTTTAAGCAAACCCGCGCCCAGTTTCGACAAAAAAATATTAACGATAACAACAAGTCTAAACAAAAGTCTGGGCGATAAAACAAAAGAAACGTCTAAGCCTTCTACTCGGCGACATTCTCTCGAATTTCCCTTTTTTAGCGTCACTAGTCCCTTCATCTCCTTCGCAACCCTACCGAGGCTCGCCAACACGAAGGCGCCGCACGGCTTCACACAACTCCTTAAGATCTCCGAGCACATCATTGTCATCCAGCGCCACGAAGGGATTGAAGTTTTTGTCCTTGAGTTCCAGAATATGAATAGCTGACACCTGAGACTCATAATCCACTGAGTCCTTGCTCAACTTATCAAAAACAACCTTCGGTACGGCCACACCCATTTTATCTTGCATGAACTTAACACAACCGAGAGTCCCCAACGCCTGACATTACAAAATAATAGGCGTGTCTTTTTCTGGCATAGCAAATACGTGGTCCCCAATATGCTGTAACTTAACATTAAACAATTCTCGCTCCCATCGCGTGACGAGTACATTCAACACCCACCTTCTCACGAGCTTGACGAATAGCATCATTAAACTGATCAAAAGTGGAGAGGTTCATATGGTGATTCTCCTCGGCGTCACTCTCCAGCTTACGCACCTGAGCACATAATTTCTCCACCTCCTCAGCAAGGCTAGCTTATGTTTCGTCTCCTCACGTAAGTCACGTAAACCATCCAACACTTTAGCCTTGGTTACACGACACCTCCCTTTGTACTTGCCCAGCTCACGCATCAAACCGTCCTTATCACGAGTAGTAATGTGATCCTCGTACTGCTCCCAAATTAGATTAAGATTGCAAAACACCTACATAACACAACAGTCAAAAATGAATGAGCACAAAAGAAATACTGCACGAGAAGACTGATGACTTATATGCACCAACAAAGTAGCAGTGTCGACGATGAGGTCCCCCTCTAACATTGTGTCTGGCTTCAGTATCCCGTGCATTGAGCCATTAGTTTTATACAGAAGTTTACCGCTCATGTCACGGTCAGCGGCAAGAGGTTTCATTCCACGATACTTAAATGAAGTGTCATAGTTTGGCGTACCCCTCCTCGTTGAAGTATCCTTGACCCGCAAAATCTTCCTGGTGCGAACAGTAGAAAACTCACCACCATCCTCGAAGGGCCTTTTGGAACCTTCCTCTGGAAGGTAGCATCCCCCTCACTCTGAACCGAAACAGGTGTCGAGTTTTGGGGAGTAGCCGAAGACAAGGGCCTTGGCGAAAGAGCGACTAAGGCTTCACCAGAACCCGCTAAAACCCCCTTGGCTTTGTCCTCGGCCACGTCGGGGTTCACACCTTCCTCGGCCTCATCAGTATTCACACCTTCCACGATATAAGTTTGATCTGGTTCAGGATCCTCGGGACCGAGCACAACCATGACTATGCGATAATCACCATTTAGTTCGGTAGCTCACTAAACCTCGCCATTATTTCCCTCAAAGCTACAAAATACTCGTAAAAAAACAAAAAAACGCCGAGGACGGCCAAGGCACATATCTTCTCACACTCTTTTCAGATTTTTCTGAACTTTTGGAGTGCGAACATTAGTCCAATCGCCTTCACGTCGTCTAAGAACTTTGGCGGATAGTTTTTTATTCCTTAAGGATGCGGAACTACACAATAAACGGTACATGTAAGAAGCAAAAATAAAAGTCAAGGCTCGGTAGGAGTATTAGAGGTCCTATCAGGTTTAGCATTCGAGATAATCCGATAATAACACCAAGAATTAATAACCGAGGCGCTATCTAGCCTCACAAAGAAGTAATGATCGCGCCAGCCGTTAATCTTACTGGGATCCCGTTCGCTATCCCAAAGTTATTTTTCTCAGAAATGTAGAAGGTACCATCTATATTTGGGTTCGAGGACAACCTCGTAACCTCCTCAAAGAAATGCGTTGTCATGTTCACTCCATACTCTGCCACCATAATCAAATACGCCATCATGTTCTTCATCGACGCCGGAGTGCGTGAAGGCAATATGCCGCCGCGCACAATAGTACACGAGCAGTTAAGGTAGCAGGAATTGCATACCATAATCCTTAAAAAAGTACTCATGCAGGCATATGTAACCATTAGGTGGCAACCAGGGCTTCTAAGAAGGACTAGGAATCCGAAACCGAATTGGAAGAGTAATATGACACTTATTAATTATCCGTCGAAGCGACTACCTGGTACTCTTGGAAGGAGGCCAATTTAACGAACTCAACCAGGCCCGAATCCGCCTGCGTGCGTCACGTTGAGCCGCCCTGTTTTCCTCTGACGCGACCGACTCATCATCAGAATGATCGTCCTTAGCACCTTCTATTTCAAGACCTAGATCCCTCAAAGGTTCGTAGTCGTCGCCCAACCTAGAGTCTTCCTCGTCATCTCTTACCATGGTTTTGGCCTTGCTAACTTGACCCGGAGGAACAACCTCGTCAACCTCATCAGCAATATTGGCCTCGTCACCTCTCTGCACGATGATGGCCTCATCGTTTCTCTGCACGACGATGACCTCGTCATCTCCCTGCGAAATGTCGACCTTGTCATTTGTTTGCGCGACGATGTCATCTCTCTACAAAGCGATAGTCTCATCATGTCTCTGCGAAATGAGAGGCTGGTCGTCTCTCCTTGTAACACCGGCAACATCGATTTCTGTCAAATTATCATCCTCGTCCACTAAAGTATTGGCCTCGTTACCCCTTGCAGAAATCTCAACCTCGACATTCCGAGCCAGAGAATTGGCTTCATCACCCACAGCCAAGTTGACCTCGGCACCATCATCTATTCGCAGATGACTCAAATCGAAGCTTGAAGCGCACGACTCCGAGCCGCTCCTCGTCACCGGAAACTCAAGACATTGCCGGAATAGGTAGCGCCTCGGCATAAATTTAAAAAGAAAATGAAACAAGAGAAAAGAAGAGAGAATACCTTGTGGAGAGGCTTCGCAAGAAAGAGTATGGTGAAATGAGCCAGGGTTAGCATATAATTCTTTTGCTTAATCATAAAAACGAAACATACTCATCAACTCACAAAACTCTAGATGAACTCTATAAACATTTGGAATTGGACTCCTTTGCTTCGCCTCAGCTCGCTCAGCCGTTGATTTAAATATTTTATCTTCTTTTACTTTAAAACAATTTAGGAATATCTCTGCAGTATTTTTTCTTTGTACTACACAAAACGTAACAAAAATAAGTTTTTGTGCTACAGTTTCTATGGCAATATTGTGTCCAACATCACAAGACACACATACAGTATTATAGAAATAATAATTTGTGGTATATACTTCCTTATCTATGTATATCATATGCTTTAAATAATGAAAATGACTGTAATATAAAATGATTGAATTCCAAAATGTGTGTAACGAATAATACTAGTTGTCAACCCCTTACTTTGGCACTGCTTTTGTCTAGTTTGGTCGAATGCAGAATCAACAAACAGCACGCAGTCTTTCACTAATCATTTTATCGTCTTCCTTTTCATTACCATCGACCAGAAGCGGCCGGGAAATATCTTTGGTTTTGGAAGACGACGAAGGCCCAAAACACATTCCACCCCATTGTGGAAAGTAAATAAGTGTAACAGAAAGAGAGAAGACAAAAGTCATCAAACCCATTATTGAAATGCTTCTCTGCTTTTGAATATTATTGCCGGAAAATAACAAATATTGCGTCACCACCGCACCTACAGTTCCGCCGCTTCCCGTCATTCCCGCCACTACTCCAAGAGATCTGTCACCAAACACACAAAAAGTAAACCAATTGGGTAAACCGAAAAAAATCAATGTCCAAATAATTAAAAGCAGAACCGTACCAAAAAACCGAGAGCTATAGATGTTGAACCGAATTTTAAAAAATAAACATACCTCGTGGAGACGAAAGGAACCACGCCAAATATGAGGCCAGAAGCAGCTTGAACGAATCCAGAGAAGACCCACATGACGGCGATTGATCCCCAAAGCGAGTTGACTCGTCCAAGTAATGCGCATAACAATCCAGCCACAGATTGCACGATCCACAGTCCCCAGAGTCTCCCTCTCATCCCGAATCTCTTCCCTAGCGCGTCCGAAATCATCCCTCCCGCAGGTCGCGACGCAATGTTTGATATCGCAAAACTCGCCGCAATCGTTCCCGCCACCTCCAGATTCACGCCGAATCTCTCGTAAAAATATCCGGCGATCATATTGTCTGTCGTTAGCTCGACGCCGAACGAGTATCCGTACAGTAGTGCTAGGATCCACGCTCTGTAATTTCCAAGTCCGCCCATAAGGATTTCAACGAAATTGGAATGTTCTTCTCCTTGTTCTTCGTGATTTCTGATTTTGTTTTGATTCGATGCTTTTCTGTTGCCGTGGGGAGTATCTTGGCCGTAGATGAGAACGAGAACCGCCGTAATCACCTGGAAAATGGCGGGAAAAACGAAAGATACACGCCAAGCAACAGAGCTTGGGATGAAATCTGCTATGGTGGAGTAAATGAAAGGCATAAGTAACTGAGAGATACCGGAGCCAACATTAGCCCAACCGGCTGAGACACCGTTAGCGAGACCAATGACGTTGCCTGAGAACATGGAGGACATCCAATACTGATTGGCTACAAAATTAGCTAGCGAGAAACCGACTAAGAAACGGACTAGTATGAAAGAAGCGGAAGAGGAGACGAAAGCGGCGGAGAGGATAGCCGGAGCGGTGAGGAGCGAGAGAATCGCAGAAGAAGTTCGTGGTCCTACAAGATCACAGAGTGGTCCCATAGCGAGGCGAGAGAAGATAGAGCCAAGAAATGAGGCTATTCCGGCGGCGGATACGGTGGACTCAGAGAGACTAAGGTCGGAGGAGATGACGGGAATAAGAGGAGGGATGGAGAAAGTGGAGAAGAAGCAAGAGAAGAGTGAGAACCATGCTAGATGAAAGGCACGTGAGTGCGGCGAGGAGAAAGAGAATGGCCTGAAAACAGTGGCTCGACCTTCTGAATCCACCGGAACAGTTGAACGTGAAAACAACGGGGCTTTGGTGTTGAGTTGAACCGGCTCCATTATCTTCGCCGTCGACTCACGCTTCACACCGCCCAATGAACTTTTATCTTTTCAATTGAAAATCTTCGGGAACGTATAAAGTGATTGAGAGGCAAACTTTTGGCAACTTTCTAGTTGTTAAATTAATATTTACAAAAATACTGATTATCAACCAGCCAACTAGGATGAAGAACACTAATATACATTCCAGAGAAAATTGGTAGAATCATCCACTCTCATGGCTTAAATTCATTGTTCACATCAATTTTGGGTATTGATTATATACAGTTGGGAACAAAAATAAAGGATATAGACAACTGAAGATTTTTTTCAAAAATATCAAAGATATTATTGGGGTGCGTTGTTATAGCTACCGACTTGATTTTTGTATTTCTGTACTTATTTTGTAGAAATGGGACAAAAAATGATGAACCTTAAACGTAACTTTTGATAAGTCCTAAGTTGACAATGGTTTTTAGCTTCTCATCTTGCTTCAGTGTCTCACCACATTTAGCTGGAGTTTCTTTGGTAGCAGTAAATTCGAGTGCCTCCTTATCCTTCTGTGTCACAGTCTGCTTAGAGGCAGTGGGTTTAAGTTCCCGGTCTGGTTTCAATGTCGCAACACGTTTGGCTGTGGTCATTTCTTCCACAAGAGAAGATTTCTCTGCCTCATCACACTCCACAGCAAGTGCGGATCACAACTGCAGGAACTGCTAATTTAGATTTCTGAGGTGGCTCTATAATTCTGGTCAAGCTTGGAACTGTTTCTCCAAGACTAGATATTTCTGTGGATAGTGTACACAACTCCTTCACCACCATGGCTTTTTCAGGATCAGATGCTGGTTTGGGTTTGGGCGACAGTGCTTTGAGAGATAATTTAATGTTACCACGGACATCGGTTTCAATGCACATCATAGTGATATATTGGCCAATATGTAATACATCTGAAACCTTGGAGACCTGGAAGATTAATGATAAGAAAATCACTATGTATTGTTAGGTTTGTTTTAATTAATTAGTTGGGCTTCTTTTTATTTTTTGTTGGATCTCTCTAATTCAGTTTAGTCTTCTATATAAGGCTAATCTAATTAGGTTTAGGTAGACAATTGACTAGTCTATTGAGTTTAGGTCAAAGGAGAGGTAGTGGGCTCTCTAATAATCCCAATCCAACATGTTCTTTTCTTCTTCAATCAAAGTTTTCTTTCAACTCTGTTTCAATCCTTAACTTACTTGGCTAGTTCCTATCAAATTGGTCCGACCTTCCCGTTTTCACCAACGAGCTCGTTTGATTTCTTCATGGGGCCTAGTCAAACCAACAAAGAACGATTAGCAAGTATGGAAGACACAATTGAAGAGAATAACAAGAGATTCGAAGCCTTAGAATCTCAAATCCAGGAAACCAATGCTCGTTTCGCGACTTTGGAATCTTCCATGAAGGATCAGTTTGCTTCTTTAGGGTCTTTACTTCGTCAGTTTGCTTTGTCTCAACAACCTTCACCATCTTCTTCTCCGATCGCTCATCCAATTACATCACATCCTCAAGATTCGGATCACGTGGCTGTTGTTTCATCGTCTTCTCAGTTTCCTCCGATTGTTGCTCACAAAAATGACCTTGTTCAACCTTTTGCTTCTTCTGTGAATCAGAATCAGAACAAGAACCTGAATCAGGTTGCTTCTATTCTCTCAGTTCCTTCGATTCTTGCACAAACTCAGGGAGCTACTTCGATTCCTTATTCTCACGATCAACGTGATGTGTCTGTGCGAAAGATTGAGATGCTAGTTTTTGATGGATCTAATGCTTTTGATTGGTTAACTAGAGTTGAGAATTTTTTCACTGTAGGTGCCTATACTGAACCAGAGAAGATGCGTTTAGTTGCTCGTTGCATTGAGGGTCCGGTTTTGAGTTGGTTCAATTGGAAAGGCACACGTAGACCTTTTGTTTTTTTGGCTGATTTTAAAACACAGGTGCTTAAGCGTTTTGGTAATTCTGATCCTCCTGATCAACGTTTGTTTGCCTTACGTCAAATGGGTTCCTTGGACGTTTTACTTCAGGAATTTGAAGATCTTTCTTTTCAAGTTCCTAATCTCACTGACGAGAACTTGGAACACATTTTTTTGAATGCTTTGAACCCTGCTTTACAACTTAGTGCTGTCTCTGAAACAGGTGGGTCTTGATGATATGATTGAGGCTGCAGTGAGGTTAGAAAGTTGTACTCTGTGTCAGGTGGTTGCTAATGTTTCATCATCAAGTTCAGCTCACTCTACTCCTTCCGCTGATCGTGTTGGTAACAGAACGTCGACTTGGAGAACCCGCGACGTTTCTCCACCAGTTTCTTCAGTTTTGGTTCTAACTACTTCTTCTGGAACTTCAGCTGCATCTTCTGATCGCTTGCCTCCAGGAATTCATGCAGATCGTTCAGCTCCACCACTTCGTTCAATTTCAGACCAAAGTCAGGATAGATTACCTCCAGAGGAGCATGCAGACCGTCGTAGGCGGGGCCAATATGTTTCTGTTGTGAAGCACGTTACCATCCTGATCATGATTGCCCTAACAAGCATGTGAAAGTACTTACTGGACTTAATGGCCAAGAGGTTGAGCTCATTGACTATTATATGGACTCTCGTAATGTACTCCCTTACACAATTGAATCCGATGGTGTGAAATTTCCCTTCCAAGCTTGTGGGCAAGCTTCTTCGAGAGGGGGGTAATGATAAGAAAATCACTATGTATCGTTAGGTTTGTTTTAATTAATTAGTTGGGCTTCTTTTTTTTTTATTTCTTGTTGGATCTCTATAATTCAGTTTAGTTTTTTATATAAGGCTTATCTAATTAGGTTTAGGTATACAATTGAGTAGTCTCTTAAGTTTAGGTCAAAGGAGAAGTGGTGGGCTCTCTAATAATGCCAAACCAACATGTTCTTTTCTTATTCAATCAAAGTTTTCTTTCAACTCTGTTTCAATCCTTAACTTCTAAATCCTATCAATTGCATACAGACAATTAACTTTAGACCAAATCTCGACTAGAGTAATGGCAAAGAAAAGAAAATTCTGAGACCGTCGTTCCAAGCATTAGCCAATAAAAACATTCAGATTTACTTGACACAATCACACTTAATGGAAAAGAAGCGGACACAATTTGTCACTAAGAAAGCTTACTGGTTCATGAGATAGCTCAGACATATGTAATAGACCTCGCTGACCACCATTGAACTCAACAAATGCGCCATACTCTTTTATAGATGTCACTGTGCCTTCGTACATGCCACCGACAACAATTTCACGACCAATG
This sequence comes from Lepidium africanum, assembly GCA_900406405.1. Lineage (NCBI taxonomy): Eukaryota > Viridiplantae > Streptophyta > Magnoliopsida > Brassicales > Brassicaceae > Lepidium > Lepidium africanum. The sequence continues at coordinate 14,323 of OVAX01002552.1, forward strand.
ATGAAGTCAACCTGAGGACATGCATAAGATCAGGATATATGAAAGAATTAATCAATTTAAAAAGCTGAGTTGACTGGAAGGTACCTTTTCTTGAGCCTTTTCCATCACACAGTTTGGTTCTTGGCAACAATAATTAATGTTCCATCATCAATAGATAATCTTGCACCTTAATAAATGAAACTTATTTATCAGAAAGAAGCTTCAACCCAATTTTAAAACAACAAAAGGATGTTATTCTCAAGCTTAAAAATTTCATTTTCAAACTACTTTCTTAGAAGCACCCAAATCTTTCACTTCAAATTGCATTCTTCAGGTTATAAGAAAGAAGCTTCAACGATTTAAGTTAAAATCAAGAAATAACCTGTTTCTTCTTCAATTTTTCTCTTGAGTACACCCATAGGCCCAATCAAGCTACGAAGTGAGTCATTGGTGTACTTGAACGTTGCTGCTAGATAGACATAACTCTGGCATTGTGCAGGAAAATTTTTATAAGGTAAGCGGGCGAGAAACAAATGGAAAGAAACCTAGGCGAGGAGAATAAGCCCCATCCTGACCTCGTGGGGAGTTTATGTCTCTCTCCATGTGGTCAAGAATTTGAAGACGGGCTTCTCGTGCATTTTCTAATGACTCACAAACTATTTTCAACGGAATTCCAGCTGGTTTTATATCCAGCTGAATCGCCGTCACACAATTTCAAGTGCCAGCAATCTTGAAATCCATATCTCCAAGATGATCTTCCAAACCCTGAAAAGTAGATGTACGTATTGCTATAACTTAATATTATTCATGGTTTAGATTACAAAAGTTGGATTAACTACTGTAATGCCTCACAAACCATAGATAGAGAAGGCAACAAACAAAAAAAAAAAAAACTCACCAGAATGTCAGTTACAATACGGTAATCCTTTATTTCACCACTTGATGGATCAACATCAGAGACAAGACCAACAGACACACCAGCAACATGAGCTCGCAGAGGAATTCCGGCATCCATTAAGGCCATACTACCTAAGAAGCGGAACACATTATAGTTTGCACAGGCTTGCAAAAAGATAACACGAACTGGCATGTGATAAGTATTAATACATCCGCAAAGGCTTGCCATCGAGATGGAGCCATCTGAGGACATTACTTCTGATTTTATACGAACAGTATAAGGAAAAGCCTCTTCAGGGGGCAAGACAGCAAGCAATGCTTTTTCAGCAAGTGTTCCTACAGAAACGTAAACCGCAGTACATTAAAAAAAATTCCCATTGATGACGAAAATCATTTACATGTACGAGGCAATTAAACGCTAAGTACATGAACGTGATAGAAAGATGCACTCTCGTTCTATTAAAGCTTACACAGAAAGTTGACACGCACGACCAGAATGAGGATAAATCGTACCAGCAATATTTGTTTGAAAATAGTGAATTATGACATTAAACGCATATAGATAATAGAAACCAAAGACTCTACCATGACCAACTTCACGCCTATTAAGGCCTCCTCGTTTTCCAACTTCATTTGTACAATATGGAGGAAAGCTGTAGTGAAGCATAAATCTCTTTTTCGGAGGCCCAACAAGGGAACGCAAGCTCTGTGCATCTCGCGGGNCCCAACAAGGGAACGCAAGCTCTGTGCATCTCGCGGGGCTCCAAGTGTGACGGTACAGAGAACCTTTTAATACACATACAAAACATATTTAACTAAGTTTGTCTTCAATATTATAGGCCTACAACTTTTGCAGCAACATACAACTGCAAGTAAGCTTTGTAAAAGGAAAGCAACCCATGGAAGTGATACAAAATACAGAGTAATGTCATTGCTAATGCTTACATTCTAAAATATGGTTTTCTTTTAACCTTAAGCTACCTAACTCCCCTTTTTTCTTTGGGTCAAAAGGTCTACATTTATAGGCGTCAATGGGAAGTGAAGGTATTCTACCATTACTTAATCCACTCTCCAACTAAAGTTTAATGGACAAACCTGTGTATATCCACGTGAGAAAAGTGCTGATCCATGCAGAGCAGGTAAGTAACGTGATTTACAATAGATGGGCCTAACTTCATCAAGATGTCTTCTGTCAACTCGAAATCCATCTGATATCATTCGTGAACGGACTACCTGATATATTAGTTAAAGGGACAATGTAGTAAGACAGGGACCAAAAGGACAGGAAAAAATTTATATCGCGTTTCTACTTTCTAGTGACCTGACTATGCAATCTCTGAAAGCTCTTAAGATCCATACATATAGAACGTCTTAAAATGAAAAAGAGCATCTCAACTATCTCAGAAAATGAGAACAAACTAATTTATTTTTTACAAATTATCTTATATAGCCTGGCCTCCATAGAATAGACATATATATACATGATATTGCTATTCCATACTGAATATATTTAATCATCTAATTTAAGCACTAATTCTTATGTCAAGTTTATCATACGAGGATCCCCCCAAAGTCCAAAACAAGAGCAAAGAGGAAGGATACTTAAGCTTTCTTGATCACCGTTTTCTTGAAATATTTTTCTCACATCTTTTCCAATTTTATCTAGAGCCTCTCCACGTTCAAACTAGATATACAAAATTATCAGGCTAAGTGAAAACCAAATTCTAAGGTAGAAACAATACTAGCACGCACCTTTCCAAATGAAGGGTTGGTAAAGACGGATTCAATACGTGTTGCAGCCAAGTCAGTCACTTTCTCTAAAGTTTTCTCAGAAAGCAAGGACAATTTATACTCCTTCTTTTGTTTCCCAGCTTTTTCTGCCAATCTAATTTGGAGATCAAGTTACTCAACAGCTTGCGTAGAGAAAGATTCAAGACTATATAATATAACATTGTACGAGAATTCCAACAAAGTTTCTCGAGCTTACCTCTGGATGAGCTAGCCTCAGAGCAGCTGCTAAATCTTTCTCTGAGATTTCACGGGATTGAACATCATTCAACATAGTTTTATCCCTTGTGCAAGCGTATACCAAATTGAGATCACTTGAGCTAAGCTATACACAGTTTGACCAAAGCACACAAAAAATGAAACTGGGGTACAATTTATAAATTCAGAGAATATACCAATATACCGCTTTTTATCTCATCCATAGTTGGATTGACAAGAAATTGCCCACATATCCTGCCTGTTCGGATGACCCCAATGAGCCCTCTCAATGGAACATCCGATATCATGAGTGCAGCCGATGATGCATTAGCTGCCAGTATATCTGGATCCTGCTTCCCATCCGATGAGAGTACACTTGCTATTATCTGCATGTGACAAATCTTACTAATGATGATACACAAAATTTACCTCCACAAAGATCTATTTCCTAGGAAAATGATAAATTTTCCACACCTGAACTTCATGGTAAAACCCTGAAGGAAACAATGTTCTGATTGGTCTATCAATGAGCCGGCCACATAACAGCTCTCGCTCCTTTGGTGCACCCTCTCTTCGCATATACGAATTTGGAATTAATCCTTGAGCGTATTGCTTCTCTTGATAGTCCACCTGAAAGTATGTACCAAAAAGACTTTCAACGAGTACCATAAACATCAGTTGAACCGAAATACCATGAACTCACTACAAAAATAGGAATTTAAATTTACAAGTTATCTTGTGGGAAGACCACAGATTCCTCAGAGTGTTGTAAAAATATATACAAAATAAAAGTACCAAACATTTCTAGAGCCCTTTTTTATTCCTCATAGATCATTGATTTCTTACGAGAATCGACCTTAATAGCTTTAAGATGGGGAAACTAAAGGGACATGGTGGAAGAGAGGAGTGCATTCCCTATTTGTTTCATATTTAATTCCCCTGCGAGTTATAAAGGAATTGTCAGAAAAGTCATAAAACTACTAATAACCCAAATGAAATAAATTTGTTATTACCATGTTCATGTATGGCTTTGATAACATTCTTTTCATCAAATCCCATCGCAAGGAAATGATCAATAGCCTAAGATTTGGAAAAACTAGCTCCACAGTTACTCTTCACAAAGAAATAGAAGAGGAATGAGATATTCATTGGTTACTAATTCGTCCAATCCTGTGATTGAAAGAGCACATGAAAATTACTAGTGACCGGAAAGATCCAAGTAATATCAATGATAGCTGGAGTTTCTGCATTTGGTCCTGTAAAATTATTGACAACACATCACATTAGTAATTGACTAAGAATAGATATATTCAGATAGATATAAAAAAAGGAAGAAGGCCTCACCAGTTTCCTTGATTGCTCTAGCAATCAAGTCAACATGAAATCCCATGTCAAGGAAAGTAGCAAACACCTCGTCTGAGAAGCCCGTCTCAACTAAGTCAGTTGTCTCACTAGGAGAACTCAAAGAACTGGTTGAATGATATTATAAACAATAAAACTCACATAAGAGATGAGACATGAACTGATAAATTTGTGGAACTCTGTATTGGAAGACCACTTACCACGGCTAGACCAACTAAAGTTTCTGCCCTAGGTTGTACTGGAGATGACGATGTAGATCATTGAAAGTTATCGATTTCCTACTTTAGTATACTTTAACAATCAAACCCAACACGTTTTTAAATAATCTAAAATAACCCAATTCAGTATACATGGGAAACATGACACTTCATCTGTGACTTGTGACTTGTGACTTGTGCTTAGAGGCAATTTCCAATTTTAACCAATTTTATTAGTCTATTATACGTATAAATGTTTGTTCTTAGATAATATCATGCCGTATTTGGTTTGTGGAAATGAAATTGGTTGTACATGAACTCATAAAAATCAAAATGAGAAATATGTCAATTTATTGTAAGTAACGAAAATAGTTGATTTAACTTTGGATGTGGTTGATTAAACTTTTTTGTTGACTTTTGAAAAAATCTTCAATTTTGTGTTGACTCGGCCAATTGAATCTTCCGATAATCTCAAATCGAAATTGACTCTGAAATCGAAAGTCAAATTGGTTTTTGATAGTTCGATTCACTTCTTATCTTTGTTCAGAAGAATTGCTAAGCTTGATTTTCTGTTTTCTTTCGAATAAGCTCAAATTCGTCGGTTTGAAGTATCGAAGTTAACATTGTAAACTGACGAATTTGAGCTCATTTTTGAAAGAAAAGGGGAAATCAAGCTTAGTGGTTCTTAAGAATGAAGAAACTTCCAAAAACCAATTTAGCTTTCGATTTTAGAGTCAATTTTGATTTGGGATTATCATAAGGTTCAATTGGTCGAGTCAACGCAAAGTTGATGGTTTTTTCAAAAGTCAACAAAAAATTAAAGGTTTAATCAACCACATCCAAAGTTCAAGGTTAACTCAACTACCTCATGAGTTTTCCTTCAACTAAATACCTTACAAGGAAAACAACAACTATAACTATGACGAAGATGTACACAATCAACATCCATTTGGTTTTCATGTTCAATTCTTTGATGGTAACTTTGCTCTCATCTTGCTCTTTCTTTATATCTTCGATCACAACTTTGAAGACCTCAAGCTCAGATTTGGCTGAACAAATTTCATGTTCCATTTCTTATACTTTTGGCAAAGCAGCTTCAATCTCTTCATAAATGGCATCCTCAACCCATTTAAACAAATGGTTCTCACAAAAAACAAAAAAATCTTAATCGAATTTCATAAAACTAAAAACTACAAAATTTCATTCAAAGTTACTCATAAGAACTGAAATCTTACCTCTTTTTGACTTATACACCGAAAGAAAAGCCTACCAGGATTTTCCCGAGTCTTTGATGTTAAGATTTTTACATCTAATCCACAATCACACTTAGAAGAAAATTGTAAATTGTGTGAACGAGATGAGGAAATCGAGCTCATTATGTGACGGATAGAAGAGAATAACGGAAGACAAGTGAAAACATTTGAGGAGGTAAGAAGAGAACAAAAGACCGAAGAGAGATCGAAAGGTTTGAATGAGATAGGGTTTTCAATCCCTTTCCAATTTTGTAATCCAGTGAAGGTTTGCAAGATAAGGTCTCTTATGTTGTGTATTAATGAAATGATGCGTTTTAATTAGTTGAGATGATTAACAGTCTACTAACTAGGTTTACTATTACCGTTAATCAAATTAACATTATGGTTAATTTGCCGAGTCAACTTAAAATTGGAGAATTTTTCAAAATTCAACTAAAAATTGAATGTTTAATCCGCCATTTCAATAGTTCAATGTTAAATTAATATTTTTTGGTAAGTAACGTGTTAAATTGACATTTTACCATCAAACTATACTAGGGATTTGGTGTAATTTGTTGTATTAATGGATCGTTGACTATTAGAAGTGATGTGACAACAATTTGATAGGACTCACCGATTGTAATATATATGGTTATGACAAAAAGATGGAATTTCGTACTCGATACTGGAAAAAAAACCATAAGACAAATTGGTGTTGTATATAAGTATTCATTAATATAAAAGATGACAAAAAAACATTATTACAAAATGATTAATATTATAAATGTTACATCAAATCACGGGTTTAAATCACATAAAATGATGCAAGTTTCAGCCTGTGATTTATAAATAGTTTCGGCACAAAATAAGAAACGGTCTCTCTAATGCATAAATGGTTGGGAGTTCACATTCTCATCATTTTTTGGTAAAATCAAGTCCATATTAAAACTTAAGAAAATAGAGAAATCAAAATACACCTTAAATGAGTGCAAGAAATTAATATTCATTTGACTTTGGAGTTTATTGACCAATAGAGTTTTGGAGATCATGGAATCAAATAGAGAATGATTCAACAAACTTGGTTCAACGTCAATGCATGAGATGCATACAAGTAGCAATGTATAGCAGACTCTATATTATTTGACATGGGGCTCATGCATGAGTATATTCATACAACAAGTTTAATTTCATGCATTGAACCATATTATATCATCAAATTAAACAACAAAATCCTCACAAATCGGAATATAACAACAAAACAGGAAAGCTTACTGAGAATCATATGGTCTTGTAGCTAACTAATGAAACTTTACATAATTACGACTTGAAGATAAAAGACTAGTTTTTTTTTCTCTTTTGTTATCCGAGGATGAATCTGAGTCGAAACTCAAACTAACTTCCAAGAGTCGGATGCGGTCCAAATTTAAACATCCAGCTAAATGGCAATGATTAACAATTTCACACTTAAGATGAATTGATCCTTGATATAGACCAATATGCTAGTTTTCAATTAGCATTTCAGAAGATTTAGTGACACCAAATACTTAACTTGAATTACGGTGCTTGATTTAATTAACTATAATTAAAAGATTGATCATGATTAGTTGGTTTACACTGACACACCTCTAATTATATGGCAACTTTTATTGACTCTTTGAAAAAGTCTTCGCTCCATTTTGCTAGTAAATGGATACTGGTTTTCATTCAATCAGAGAGCTTACTAAGACCGTTTAAGTATCTGACCGGATTCATGCTATGTTCTAAATGAAAGTGATTTGTTCTTTCTACCGACTATAACTACAAACAAATTTTCAACTTCAACAATACATTGCATGAGACAACGAACAATGCTAATGAGTACACTAAGATGATGTAGTGACCAAAAAAAAAATTCTAAGTAACATTCTTAATCAAGAACAAAGTAATTTAATCGTTAGTAAAGACGTTAATAATCTGTGATGATATTTATGAATAAATCAAAACATAATCATACATAAAGTGTGACATGCTTGAGCAAGCTGATCACGAAAGTAAAACCAATGTGCTTGACTATGGCACAAAAGGTGATGGGACAAGTAATGACACAAATGTGAGCTAGTAATTCTTTATTTTAACTGTGAAGTTTAAAGAACAGCTGGGTACAAAAATGCCAAGGACCAAACCAACAATAAGTATTATGCAATTCACTTTAAACCTCATGAATATGTTATAGAGCCAAAATAAATTAATATTTAGAACTTAGTTCTTTTAAATTACCTTGGATGGTATGGCATGCTTTGAGGTTTTATGGGAGTAATGGTGTAATGGTCAATGCAATAACCATACAGAACAGTCCACAAACCACCTTAAGTTTGATAACTGCATAAACATTCAAGTGTCTGATTTCACAATATCATCCCCTGGAGATTCCCCAAACACAAATGGAATTCACCTGCAAAAGTCTCAAGATGCGGTTATATACAGCAACACACTTGCTTGTGGGAATCACATACTTCAAGCATGTTCAACTTTGTTCAAATTACGAATATTACAAGTCAACTAATTCTTAAACAAGACAGTACATGTTAAATCATCATAATTTTATCGGCTTTACTAATTGAAGCTATGATGGAAGTTGCCAAGATGAAGAAATAATAATCTCCTTCATTCTGCAGGAGTTGATTGTATATCAATTTAAACTGGGTGCTCGAATATCTACATACACGATATAGACTGTGAGTCTGGCCATAGAATTAGTATTGTAGGACTAGGAATGGATGACACAAAGGTGTGTGTTTTAAACATCACTGTTCGTGATGTAACAATGATAAAACTACAAATGGTGTTCGAATAAAGTCATGGCAGGTAAATTCCCTTATATACAAATTTTTGCATATCAGAATGGACTCAAGAAAACTAAAAGTAGCATGCATTATAAATAAAATTATGCTGACAAGTTCTGATATGATAAATGGTAGGGAGGCTCCGTGATAGGAGCCTTGACGGCTAGGTAAGGACATGAATCCTCAGGTTCGACTAAGGTGAATCTGAATCCGATGGAAACTAAAAATGGCGGAAATGGGTAAAGGAGAACCACAAAGGAAGACAATGATTCCTTTGATAATCTCGTCCGTTCATGTATGGAATCTTCACAAGGCTGAACTCGTCTCTTGTCTCGAATCCTCAGAGAAGAGTGGCGGCTAAGTTTTCTTTTGCTAAGAAAAAGGTTCGTTCTTTGTTAATCAACTTAAAAGATACAAATACCGAAAAGAAACCATATAAACAGTTCAGCGACTGAGGGCCTTCTAATAAAAATTTATTAGCAACAGACTCCAGAAAAGAAAAGAAAATGATGCAGCACTTTAAGCTAAACGAGAAACAAACAAAATGCAAAACGGGTCCAAATAAGGCAATTACGTTTGCCTCAAGGCTTGACAACTAATACTTTTCATTTGGACCCAACGAACCTAGACACCGGACTTAACTAAGGCAGGATAGTGTTGGAAATACCCGCAAAAAAATATAATAAAATACAAACGTACCTGGGTCGATGGGTTGCTACCCACGGTAAGGGTCATGGTCGAGACTTGACTACCCGCGGTACAATCCGTCGTCGAGGCTAGGCTTCCCGCGTTAGAGTCCGTGGTCGAGGCTAAGCTTTCTGAGGTACAATCTATGATCAAGGCTGAACTTTCCGCGGTACAATCTGTGGTTGAGGCTGGGGTTCCCGAGGTACGTACGGTGGTTGGTACTGGGTCGCCCGTATTGCGTCCGAAGAGGTTGAGTAGCCTACCGATGGGGTCGATGAATTTGTCGTTAATGACGATGACTTTCCCTCGAGTTTCTAGTCTGTTAGGTATAATCGGTATGCACTAAATGACTTGGGTAATCAGCAAGCTATGGTCGATGCCTCATCATTCCCTTCTTCTTGAGAAAAATCCGACAATAAATCGATTGCACATGCATCAAAGAGTGTAAGAGATACATTGAAAACATGGTGTACCTTCATATCGATGGGCAGGTCAAGGGGGTAGGCATTTTTGTTGATTCCCTCAAGTACTTGAAATGAGTCATTGCCTCTTGGAGTGAGCTTCTTGTTCTGTTCTTTAAGGAACCTCTTCGCTCGTAAATGCATCCAAACCCAATCTTTGGGTTGAAAGATGATTTCCTTGCATCCTTTGTCAGCTCGCTCCTTGTATTTGGTCGTACATGCCTCGATAGTTACCCGTACGCCTCATGAAACTTGTGGATATGTTCTACTTTTGCTTCTCCATCTTGGTTCACAACTTCTGGTGATGGTAACAGTTTAAGATTGAGAGGGGACATGAGCTGAAAACCAGACACAACTTCAAAAGGTGAATGGTTAATGGTGCTATGGATCATATGATTAAAAGAAATTCTAAAAACGGTAAGGCCTCGGCCCAGCTCCACATATTGGTGCCAATAGTTGCTCGGAGCAAGGCTTATACCGTTTAATTAACAATTTCTGTTTGTCTGTCAGTTAGCGGGTGACAAGAAGTTGAATACAGCATGTTGGTCCCTAGCTTCCTCCACAACGTGCGCCAGAAGTGGCTAAGGAAATTGGGATCTCGATCGGACACAATGGTATGTGGTATGCCATGTAACCTTACGACCTCTTAGATGAATAAGGTAGCATTCCCGGAGGCATCGGTGGACTTGTCACATTGGATGAAGTGCACCATCTTAGAGAATCGATCCACCACAACTAAAATCGTGTCCCTCTTATGATACTTAGGAAAACCTAGGAGAAAATCCAAAGAGACATCTACCCAAGGGCGTTAGGAATAAGAAGAGGCATGTATAAGTCATGAGGATATGACCTGGATTTGGATGTGAGGCAGGTGATGCAACGTTTGCAATGCTTAGTAATGTCTGGCTTCACATACGACCAAAAAAAATGCTCATTGAGGAGGCTAAGTGTTTTCTTGACGCCAAAATGCCCCAAAAGTCCTCCTCCATGAGCTTCGGTTACGAGTTATGCAAAGTCACCTCTTCTTGAAGACGAATCCGTAGTGCAGATAATAAATCCTCATACACGCCTTGGCCGCAAGCTTCGAAAACCTCCTTAAAATCTGCATCATCAACATACAGAGTCTTAAGTGACTCAAAACCCAATACCTTAGCCTCTATTGCGGAAATAAGGGTATGTCTCCATATTATTGCATCGGCTACCACATTCTCTTTGCCACTATTGTACTTGATTACGTACGGATAGGTCTCAACAAACACTAGCTAACGAGCATGTTTCTTCTTGAGGTTGGTTTGTCCACAAAGATGCCTCAACGTCTCATGGTCTGTATGTATCATAAACTCCTTGGCCAAAAGGTAGTGATTCCAGGTCTCTAACGACGGTACCAAGACGTATTGTAGGTTGGATAGTTGAGTGTAGCTCCACTTAGCTTCTCACTGAAGAACAACACGAGTCTTTCTCCTTGTGTCAACACAGCTTAAATGCCTATCCCTGAAGCATCACATTCAACCTCAAACATTATATCAAAATTGGGCATAGTTAATATCGTAGCTTGTGTTAAACGATCCTTTAGCTCATGAAATGCGGCTTCTTGGGTTAGACCCTAATTGAAAGGCACATCCTTCTTGATGACGGCGATCAATGGTGCGGCTATAATGCTAAAGTCTCGCACGAACCGTTGGTTAAAGCTCGCTAGACCGTGAAAACTACAGATATGTCTGATGGTCATTGACGTTGGCCATTCTTGAATCACCTTAATTTTTCCTTGATCGACGCATAGACATGTGGAGCTCACAACAAAACCTAAATAGATTACTTCATTTGTGCAAAAGGTATACTTCTTGAGACTAGCGAATAAACTTTCCTTTCGGAGACTGTTTAATACCATCTCCAGGTGTTTCATATATTCGGACAAGGTCTTGCTATAGATAAGAATGTCATCAAAATATAAAACAAACTTAGAGATAAATGAACACAAAGCCTGGTTCATAAGCCGTATGAAGGTGTTGGGTGCGTTCATGAGTCCAAACGGCATGATAAGCCACTTGTAAAGACCTTGCTTGGTCTTGAAGGCAGTTTTCCATTCATCGCTTTACTTCATTGTAACTTGGTGATACCTGCTTTTGAGGTCTATCATAGAGAAGATGGTTGTTCCACTGAGCTCATCGAGCATGTCGTCTAACTAAGGAATTGGATGGTGGTTTTTAATGGTGATGATGTTGATGGACCGACAATCCATGCACATGCTTTATGAACCATCTTTCTTCGAAGGGTACTGGTACGGCGCATGGGCTTATACTTTCTCGGATGTATCATGTATCCTTTGTCCATTAGGTCTCAAACTTATTTTTCTAGCTCTCGGGTTTCTTCTAGGTTCATTCGGTACGCCGGTCTAGTGGGTAATGGTGCTCCGAGCACTAAATTAATATGGTGCTCAATCCCACGAATAAGCAGTAGATCGGGTGGGATTTCTTCCGGAAACACGTCCTTAAACCTGTCTAAAACATAAGTAACCTCAACGGGAAGTTTGACTTCGCTTATACATGTGGCTAAACACTCCTTAAAGATCATGAGAAACACCAGTTTTTGGCTAGTGATGGCCTTAGAAACCATATATGAAGAGACATAAAAGTTGGAACGTTTTACCTCGGTTTCCTTTGATTGTTTGGCTTGAATCTCGTGGAATTTGCCCGGTATCAAGGGGGAAAGTGTATACTTCTGTTTCACATGCACCAAGGTGTAAAAGTTGGCTCAGTCTTCATGTTGTATCATTTGGTCTTCATGTTGTATTTCACGGTCGAATTGTCATGGATGGCCAAAGGCATGTGGCTAGCTTGCATAGGCACCACGTCGAATATCACTTGGTCGTAATACCGGCCTATGCTTAATGACACAGTGACTTGCTCATCCACACTTACTTTAGACTTGTCATTCAACTAATAAAAATTGTATTGATACGAATGTTTGGTCTTAGGAAGGTTTAGTTTCTCCACCATGTACCTACTTGCCATATTAGTACAAGAACCACCATCAATAATCAAATTACATACCTTGGTGTTGATGGTGCGATGAGAGTGGAAGATGTTCTCTTGTTGAATCAAGTCTTCTAAGTCAACAATGGTGCTAAGTACCCGATAAATGACTAGGGAAACTCCACAGTCCGAATATTCATCCTACAGACTCGATTTGCTTTGCTCTTCCTTAGGCTCGTCTTGTGACTCATATGGGCCATCTGCCATGAGTATCATGACCGGTATTTTGGGATAGTCTCTCTTCATATGTTTGTGGCCTTGGCACCTGAAACAAGTAATATCACGAGTACAAGGTGATTCAATAGTTTTTGGTACCTCAATAGATTTGGTGGAATCGGTCGTAGATTTCTTGAATCGAGACTCGATTTCAAGTTTCTTTGGTGCCGCTTCTACAACTTTTAGTGTGGTCCATGTAGCCTTGGGTTTGGTGGTTGTCTCCATATGATGTGTTGTTCAACTTGAATGGAAAGGTGTAAGCCCTCATGAAGATCGTGGTACGGATTTCTCTCCACCTTGGTTGCGATCCATTCATGCAAACCATCGATGAACTGCACCATTAGTGTTTCTTCCATGTCTTCTACCTCAAGTCGATTCTTCAAAAGCTCAAACTCGTCAAAATACTCCTCAATGCTTATGGTTCCTTGACTGAGATTACAAAACTTCTTTTGTAACTCTCGGTGTTAATAGGTTGGCACGTATCAGTGACGCATAAGACGTTTCACCTCATCCTAACTGTCAATTTTCCTGGTACGATGACATTGACGATCAGCTACTTCACGATCCCACCAAGTAAGAGCTCCTTTAATAAGCTTTGCTGCAACAAAACAGATTTTCATACAGTCAGGATTTTCATAACACTCGAAAATGTTATCTAACCGTCGTTCCCAATCAGCATATGCTTCTAGGTTAACTCGTCCGACAAAGGTTGGAGTTGTGAGTTTTGGGTCGATGTGTCGTGAAGTGCTATCTATATCTCGACGACTAACAATTTTGGTATCTCAGCGGTTCAGTATGACCACATCTAGGATGAGTCTCATAAACTGTTCGGCTCTCCGCATATAGGTGATAACAACATTTTTTACTATATTTCAAATACATACTGCACTTTCATCATTGTAGAACAGAAAAGTGTCAAACCAATGAATGAGCAACTAACAATAAAGATATTATCCAACTACTCTAATTAAAGCAAAATGATATGATGATTTCAATATCAACCTAATGGAAAAGTAAGAAAGCAATTGATTGAGCTAAACAACAGTAAACCAAACAGAATATTAGTCAAGCAACACTCAGGAAAATAAAACAAATTAAAAGGAGTAATAGATAAGGCTGATAGTGAAATGCAGAACTAAAGCAAGTTGAAGTTGGGT